>CAUYRH010049414.1:0-12717 GCA_963574655.1 Perodicticus potto | reverse complement strand
GAAGGTAAATAAAGAAAGGAAAAGGAGATGCTGGAGAAAAAATTTTCTGAAAAAGGATCCAGTACTTAAACCAAAAGAAGTACCCAGATAAAAGATCAGAGGACAGATGTGTCAGAGGGGACAAGCAGCAAACACAGAGACTCTGAGATAATACAGAGCATGGCAAGTCCTAGGAATTGCACTAATTCCAGGAATTGCACTAATTCCATGTGGCTATAGCAAGTCTTCCAGGGGGATAGGAGGGGGTAGGGGAGAGGAGAAGAAGGAGAAAGAGGAGGGAGGGAGGGCAGCAGCAACGTTCTGACTTTAGCAACTGTTGTTCACAGGAACCAGGCTCAAACCAGAGAACACAGGAGGAGTGGCAGGCTAGAGGGGAGTTAGTATGTTCACTCTTTGACATGCTGCGTTTGAGATCGTATCAATCTTTAGGATAAGATGTACAAAGAGAAGGCATCGATTTACTTAGCATTTTGTCTAGTCCAACAAAGTGCTTGAAAAACAACAAGTGCTCAATAATTTGTTTGTGAATGAATGAACAAAAGAAGCCCAGAAAAAGGGATCGTACTTACATCTGGAAAACAGACTTATTATCATATACCTGGGAGAATTCATTATGTGAGAGCAGATCAGATCAGCTCTGCTGAAGGGGTGAACTGCAGACAATGCTGGTCTTCAAACTGTCACCTGTCCTCAAAGACTCAAGCAGAGATATTAAAAGTAAGCAGTTGAAAACTTTCATAGCAATGTACAGAGTAATTTTATGTCTAGTTTATCTAATATAAAGAGATCAGAATTATATTTATATGCCTGTCTTTTGTCACCTTATCTCGTTTTTCTAGTATCATCTTTTATTTGTCTTTTACCTTTATAAAAGTTAAGGTCTGCAACAGATTGGATATGTTAAAAGCAAACAAGCAAAAAAGAAATCCTGGGCTTGGCGCCTGTGGCTCAAGTGGCTAAGGCGCCAGCCACATACACTTGAGCTGGCAGGTTCAAATCCAACCCAGGCCTGCAAACAACAATGACAGTTGCAACCCAAAAAATAGCTGGGCGTTGTGGTGGGCGCCTGTAGTCCCAGCTACTTGGGAGGCGGAGGCAGGAGAATCGCTTGATCCCAGGAATTGGAGGTTGCTGTGAGCTGTGATGCCACAGCCTCTATCCAGGGTGACAGCTTGAGGCTCTGTCTCAAAAAAAAAAAAAAAGAAAGAAAGAAAGAAAGAAATCCTGGTCCATAACCGCAGATAGTGTAAGCAGTGAGTTATACTGTTTTTGGAAAATGTTTATGGTAGCTCCTCTTTCAGTCAATCTCACTTCCTACTCTTCCTTCTTTTCTGTTTTTCCAAACCTACTTAATTCTCTCTCTAAAATCCCAATAGACTAAAGTCCCTTTTGTGCATTTTAATGTGTATTTAATTTCGCTCCCAAATCATTTCTATAGCATGAATAAAAATCACTTCTTCCCCTTGGTCAGTCCTAAAGAACAATGTGGTGGGTAAGATTCCAGGTCAACCCCGGGGATATGCCTGTCTGTCTCTTGAGTGCAGGCAGGACCTATGACTGGCCTTCAGCCAACGGGATATGGTAAGAGTGACTCGATGTTACTTTCCTGGTTAATATGTATATGTAACCGACAGAAGATGGATAAATAGATGGATAGATGGATGATGGATGGATGGATGGATCGATAGATAGATAGATAGACAGACAGATGAGAGATCTCCTAGAACAGCAGTCCCCAATATTTCAGCATCAGGAACCAGTTTCATGGATGACAGTTTTTCCATGGACAGGGAAGGAGGATGAGTTGGGAATGATTCAAGCACATTACATCTCCACCGCAGATCATCAGGACGAGCAGGCGACTAGATCCCTCACATGTGCAGTTTACAGGAGGGTTCGAGCTCCTGTGAGAATCTAATGCACCACTTATCTGACAGGAGTGGGGCTCCAGCAGGACCCGTCACTTACCTGCTGTGTCGCCTGGTAGGGTGGGGTGGGGTTGGAGCCCGCAGTCCTGAAAGATTCAAATTCACACCAGCCTCAAAGAAGCAAGTCATTATTGGTTCTGAAACTAAACCAAAAAACAAAAACAAAAACAAAAAACCTCCCAACAACCTGTGAGAGCTGAGCAATGAATCTTTTCCCAGCTGAGCCTTCAGGTGAGACCTCACACCTGGCTAGCATTGTCAGTGCAGTCTTAGGAGACTGCCTGCAGAGAACCAGTTAAGCCACACCTGGAATCCTGGTCCAGAAAAAAGTGTGAGACAATTAATGTGTGTCATTTTTAGCTGCTAACTTTGCAGTAATTTGTTAAGCGATCAGGTGGCAGTTGATTGAATTCAGTTAAAGAGGAGCTTGGATAAATGCAACAGTGGTGATGTTATTTCTACCATTCAAGATATGAAGAACAGAGAAATACTGTGGGAGTAAAACACTGGTTTTGGATGGAGTGAATTTGGAGCACTGAAACTAACACAATATTTAAATAACTTCAACAATCAAAACTTAGAAGAGACACAAGTTTGTTGCCAAATATTCAAGTCACTGATTATGAAATGAAATATCATATAACAGAAGAACATAGAAAGATTGCAAAGAAAAGCCAGGAAGGAAAAGAGGAATCATGAAGGGAAACAGGAGTCATGAAAAAGTCTTAGGAATGAGGGGGAGAAATCATATAGAAGGGAATTAACAGCTAGGTCAAGCACTTAAGAGATGTCAAAAAGAATAATTTTACCATGAAAATTCATTGTATTTCATAAGGAAGTGTAAAATCATCACTGAGGCCTTTTGAGACAGTTGCTCCATCAATGCTTTAATAGAGTACAAAGCATCAAAATGAACATTTTAAAGTGCTAGGGAGGGAATGGGTGGTGCACCTTTGTAGATATTGAGTATAGATAAATGTAACAATTCTTGGAAGAGAAAGACATTTAATGGAAGCTGGGTGATGCAGAGTACAGAAACAAAAAATGTTTTATTTGAATATTGTGAAAATATAGGTACAATAGAAAGAAAAGAGACTAATGATGCTGGGGAGAGGGAGGTGATTAGGTGTGACATCTGGGGCTCCTGTGGGAGTATCAGGCCATAGGGAAAGATGCTTTTTCCTCCTAGATTGTTAAAGAGAGACGGGGAAGACACATAAAGAGGGGACTACATTAAAAAGTTCATAAGTGGATTAATTAAATGTGGTATTTGTATATCATGGAGTACTACTCAGGCATAAAAAAGATAAATCCATACCTTTTGCAATAATCTGGATAGAACTGGAGACCATTCTCCTAAGTGAAGTATCTCAAAAACTGAAAAACAAACACTGCAGGTACTCACTATTAAACTGGAACCAACCCAGGAGCACACACATGTGCACAGGGGGAAAGGAAACTCAGTGGAAATCAGCTGCGGGGAGCGGGGGGAGGGGGGAGCAAAAATCTAAGGGGTACAATGATCACTATGTGGATGATGGACACACCTCCAGCTGAGACTCAGCATTAGAAAAGCGATCCATGTAACCAAAAATATGTGTACCCCCTTAATATTTTGAAATACAAAAGAATGAAATAGAGCTCTCCATTTAAAACTAAAATTGCAGTGGCTCCCATAGCTCAATAGGTAGGGTGCCGGCCACATACACTGAGGCTGGCGGGTTCAAGCCCTGCCTGGGTCTGTTAAACAACAATGACAACTGCAGCAACAACAACAAAAATAGCTGGGCGTTGTGGCAGGTGCCTGTAGTCCCAGCTACTCGGGAGGTGAGGCAAAAGAATCACTTAAGCCCAAGAGTTGGAGGTTGCTGTGAGCTGTGATGCCAGAGCACTCTACGGAGGGTGACATAGTGAGACTCTGTCTCAAAATAAATAAATAAATACATAAAAATAAAATTGCTCACAGTCTCTAAGTTCTTAATAAAGAAGAGAAGTTGCCTGCTTCAAAACGAGGGGGAAGGATGGTACCAGGAATTGGAAGTGAATGAAGGTTTGGCTGTGCAGGCTGTGTTAGAGGATCAACAAGAGATTAATGAAAGGATTAAGAAGCAATTAAATTCAGGCAGCGTGAATTGGTGGTAGGCCAAGTCTGCAGAGTTTCGCTTGTAATCTGCTACTGATGCTGGGTAGCAGCTAGAAGGGAAGCTGGATCGATGGCGGGTTGGCAGCACCGGGCGAGCAGCCTTCGTCGCTGAGGCTGAGACCTGCGCATGCGCCTGGAATGAAAAACTACAGCCTAGAGGTGGAGAGATTAACAACAGATGGCAAATGTGCTTTCAGCCGGCTATGACATTGGTAAATTAAAGAAAAATGACCATTAAAAACCAGAAAATACCCTAAAGCATTTTAATCACAGCCTATTTCAGCACTGTCCTTAATAGTTTGGCTAACTGCTTAGACAAGTCCTTCTTACGCCCCACTCACTCATATATTTATTTAAAAATACATATAAGGAATTGTCACTTTCTTCAAATGCTTTAAACAGCAGCAGCATCGTCTGCTAGGAATTTGTATGTAGAGCTTAGCAGCCTGTTTTTGTAATTTACTAGTTGTGCTGAGAAAGTTATTTTTAATCTCTCTATGCCTGAGGATTTTTCATTCTATGTGAGATAATAATCTTTAACTTCCAGTGTAGATGTGATAGTTAACTAAGATAATTTATGTGATTATGCTTAGTATCAAGGTATCTAAACTGGCTATTTAAATAATGTTATGTACATTTTTTTCAGAGAAACAATGTAATTTCACATGTTATGTTATTACATGTCTGCAAAATGTAATTTTACATTAATTTCACATGTTATTCATTACAATTTCAATGTAATTTCACATATTATGATGTTATTTGCTAAATCATGTCTGTAAAAAAATACTAAGAAAAATTGTAAAACACAGAAAAGTAGAAAGGAAGAAAAAATAATCAAGAATCCATCATTTAAGGATAAAAACTTTTAATATATTGGTACCACATGTAAAAATTTCATAGCCAGTGAGAGCATTTTGAGTCTATAAATTCAGTCCTGTGTTTTACAAATGAGAAAACCGAGGCCCAGAGAATGTGACTGGCTTTTCTAAAGGCACACAGCTAACCGGCTGGGGAGCCAGGTTAGAAAGGAGGACTTCCATTCCGGTACTTTGCTCTTGCTGTGATGAGATCCAGCTTTACTGGATCTGTACAGACACATGGTACTCACTACGCTGGGAGCATAATCATTAGTTCTTATAGCTTCACACCTATTAAGAAACCAATCGAAAGCATGCATGTAAATCAGCAAAAAAGACAACACTTCTAAATACAACAGGAAAAAAACACTGTATGCCCATTCCCTCAGCATAAACTGTACAAAATTCATTTCCTCCAGTATCATATTTTGCAAAAAGCATATTTTTGAAAGAGAAAATGTCAATTTTTCAACTATCCTTGATATCAATGAACACATGATAGCTGTGAGTCGTCTGCTTAGTAAGCTCCAAAACTCAATCCCTAGGGCTCTTGTACTCTATCAACCAGCCTAAATCATGTAAATTTGCTCTTTGAAAAATCAGAAAAAAATGTTTTTGCAGATTGTTAAAGGCTTCAGGCCTGGTCCTCCTACTCCAAACTTAGCCTGAAAGGTGGTAAGCCTCTGACTAGTTTTTTTTTTTTTTTTTTTTTTTTTTAAGTGAACAAGGAAAAAGAAATAAGGAAATACAGACAGACCTCCAAATGACATTCCCAGAGGTCCATGGTTGAGTTCAACTTGCAGATGATAATTTAGCAAAGGAATTACTGCTGAGTGTTCTCTTGTAATGATTTAGATGTTAGCCTGCCAAACGTTGTTTGTAAAATTAATTAAAAAAGAATTTTGTAAAAAGAACACTTCTGCCTGTATCTGTTAAAACAGTGAGTTGAGGATTAATTGAATAGTGTAACAAGTATTATCCAGGTCATCAGCCTAGGGGTATCCTGCTAACTCAAAGTAAATTTATGAAGTGTGTATATTGCATGTATGGTGAAGGAAAAGAGGAAACTTTGGTCAGTGTAAGAGAATTTTTATTTGATTTAATAAGCACTTATTAGCTCCTGACTATGTGTCCTAAAAAGTACCTGAGGATTCAAAACAAGCCCCAGGGATTCTCCTTATCGCACAGAAACGAAGGGAAGGTGGGTAGTACTTAACCTCATGTCTGGTTCAAGATTCTAAGAGGATGGTTAATGGGGCAGTGCCTGTGGCTCAAGGAGTAGGGCACCAGACCCATATACTGGGGGTGGTGAGTTCAAGCCTGGCCCCCTCCAAAACTGCAAAAAAAAAAAAAAAAAGAAAGAAAGAAAAAGAAAAAGAAAGAAAGAAGATGGTTAATGTACTGGAGAGGATGACTGAGAAAGGTGATGAAAGATGGGAAAAGTATTCAGATATGAAAAGACCTAAGGTATTAACCCATATGGTATGTTCTGAAAACTAGAAGTTGTTAGGTATTGCTAAATAATAAAGTTCAAATCAGAGAGCAGGAAGAGATAAGCATTAACGAGTGCTGAGGAGCAGTTACTGGAGAGATTCGTGTACTCTGCTGAACAGCTGGAGAGCTTGGGCTTGATGCTGCAGGCCACAAGTTGCTAGCCAAAGCAAGAGTGTGTGGTGGAAGTTTACCCTGAGTGGTGGCGGTTAGGGAGTGTTGAACTTGAAAGGGGCCAGACTAGAAGAAAGAGACCAGCAGGAAGGCTCCAGATGAGATATAGGGAAGACCTGAAGAAGGGCAATGAAAAGCATGAAAGCAGTTAATAAATAAGAGAATAATTGAAGAAAGAAGCTTGGAGGAAACAGTGCTGTGTTACAGGAGGAGAAGGAAGAGTCCAGAAGGTTGCCATGGTTCCTGGCATGCCTGTCTTCATGTCATTGCCATGGTTAGGAAGGCGAGAGAGCAACAAGGGAAAAGAGAAGGAGTTCAGGTTGGGATGTGTTGAATGTACGGAGCCTGTGGAAAGGGATGGTTGTATGCTGGGGACACGTTGTATGAGACGGAGGTCTGACCACCTTCCTCCTGTTCTGATAACATGTGGCAACACTTCACGGCTGGCTACCTGCCCCTGGAGGAGCTAACCCAGAGACTAGGAGCAGAAGCACATCCCCTTTGTATCAATACTTGGGAAATGTCCCTTCCTTACAAAGCTTTTCCACCTTGGACAGAAAGCTGGATAAGGACTGAGAGAGGCCAACAGAAAACACAGAACCACTGCCACGCTCATCCAGGCCCCTCTCTCTCCCCCTCTTTCTCCTGGCCCTGTGGGACCACCTTTCAGGTATTGAGTCACTGGAGTGACTCAATGGAGCCAATGACACCCCCATGCCCTCCATCCCAGCACATCCGTGGCCTTCCCCACTTTTCCTTCCTCTCTACCTGTAGCAGAACCCCTTCCAGTGAAATTGAAGTACTCAAGGCCACATTTGTGTCCCTGTGTCTCCAGGAAACCCATCTTCCACCTCACTCGTTTTGTCAGATCAGTCAGCTCCTTTGGTCTTGCATTTCACTCACACCATGAAAAATTCTAGATACAAGTTTTATTTAACAACAGATTTTATTTTTCACTCCTGTCTTGCTGACTTTGCAGCCCACTTTCTGGACTGGAAGACTCTTGTGTGGGGGTGTGGGAATGAGACAGAGTAGGCCTGGATTTGGATCCCAGTCCTGTCACTTAGCTGGGCAAGTCACGTAAGCTTATGGGCTTTGGTTTCTTTATCTGTAAATCGAGGTGAAAATACTTCCCCGGATCGTCGTGAACAGTAAATGAGGAAGCGTGTTAAAGTGCTGCGCAAGTGGTAAGTGGCCAATAACTATTATTCCCTCACTGCCTACTCTTCTTCATTCTATCCCCCTTGTCTTCCTTATAGCTCATCTCATTCTCGTATTGCTTTCATATTTTCCAGAATTTCTTGTCCCTCATCCAGTTCTCCAGCTTTCCGTCCCTCCTTTTAGTAATGCCTCCCTGATTTCATATTCCTAGTGCAGAGATGAAACAGAAGCATGGAGAGAAACTCAAGTTGTAAAACACGCACAGATATAGTATCACTATTTTCTTCTCATATCTCTAATTCCTCTTAAAATTAAAGTCACTAGGAGCAGGGCATGTTTTTTTCCTGATTGACTACTATAGCTAAGAAGCCATCAAGGAGGCACTTAGCAAGCTTTTCTAAACCATTGCTGGTATATATCTCAGTCAATTAAATACAAGTGAGCCCCCTTTTCTCCACCATACATTCTCAACGTATAAAACAGAGGTCTTCTGCTTCAGCACCTATGTTTCTCACTCTGGTGTCCTGAGATGTCCTTTCTATAACAAAAGGTTGCAGGTTCCTTTTCAAATCCATTAATATCAAATGCATAGCTGTGCAGCACACCCCAGAATTTAAATTATGTAGATTCATAAGATCTCAGGTCTACTAAGTTATTTGTTGCTTCTTGAACCATGCTTTAATAAAAAGAGATATTTTATGCTGTTTAAAATGTTAAAAAAAAAAATGGCAGTCTTCCCCACAGGCAAAACTCTCTTTAAACTCAGAGTATTAGGTTACATCATCAGTTAAGACACTTTCAGCTTCAATTAACAGAAACTTAACTAAAAGTGGCTTAAAATTTTATCTCACATTAAAAAAATGTACAGAAAGAACATTCATCTGTAGTTAATTTAGCAGACCAGCCATGTCATTAAGGCCCCAGGTACTAATGTACCATTGCCAGCGTGTCAGCAATCCATAAACGGTTGCAACAGGGCTAGGTATCATCTGCAGACAAGAACACGTCTAGCAAAACCCAGGAACTTCCCTCCTGTGTATTCCCTTTGATTAGTGAGTTTACCTCTCCCAGGAGGAGCCCAGTAGAATTCCTCCAGTTCCCACTCATCAGAATTAAACCACATGATAATGGGAACCAATCATTGGCAAGGATCGTGGGGCATCATGCCTGATTTAGATTAATTCTAATTCAGAACAATCCAGATTCACTCCCTAGGGCAAGGAAAGAATTCATATGTAAACATACCGTTCTGTGGAGACATCTCAACAAAACACAGGTCGTGCAAGTGCATGGTAAGTACCTGAAAGTGATTGCATCTTTACATTTTGGGCCCCAGCTGCCCTAATCTGCAATCCTGAACAGAACACAGGCTATAACAGTAAAGTCAAAAAGGAGACAAATAGATGTCAGGGTTGTAACCGACAGTGTCTTGCTATAATCTTAGCAAACACATTGGTGAGTACAGTGCCCTATATGATGCCATGGACCAGGGCTGAGATTAGGGTAGCTGGGGCCCAAAATGTAAAGAGGCAATCACTGTCAGGTCCTTGGGAATAAATTTCTTCTTAAGTTTTGTGCCCTAGGATATTTGATGGCTTCAGCCTAAACTAGCTCTGGCTGTGGAAATGGTATTAGATTAATAAATGTATTTATTTAATTTTAAGGTATATTAGAAAACGCATATTGGCCACAATATCTCAATTGATGGTTGAAATTCCATCAGTTGAACTTTGCCTTCTCTCTGCAATATACTTTTTTGTATTTGGATGCTCCTAAAGAGAAAATTTTGTATAGTATCATTCTTTCCTCATAACAGGAGAGATACATTTTAGAATCAAACCACTATGTTATTTGCACACAGTATCTGTGTTAGGTTTGGGATGCTTGAGGCAACTTCTCTGGAATCTCAGGGAGAAAATGTTATACCAAGAGATACTGGGCAAAGATTAGGAATAAATTTTGTATTTTAGCAAAATGACTTCAGAGCATAATGGTAGCTTCCTAAACTTTGGATGTAATATCACCAGATTGTCATGGAGCAGGAGGGCAAAGGGAATGCTACTATAATCAGTTAGCCTTAGCTGCAAAACAAATCAGCACAAAACATTGAGGCTTAAATAACAAATATTCACTATTGTTTACTATTACTCTGGAGCATATGCAGCAGTTGGGAGGCTCTGCTACTTCAGGGCAGGCTCAGCTGATATCTACTGGACTCACGCACATGCCTTGGGCAGGAGTTACATGCGCCAGGATGGTCTCATGGAGGTTAGCAATCTGTTCTCAATTCTTGGTGTGCTCTTGGCTGAAGAACAATCAGACTGACCCAAAGCAAGGCACGTGTGAAATGAAGTTTATTGAGGAAGGATGGGATAGGTGTACAAAGCAAGAGCACAATGTAGGTTTACAAAGCAAGAACAAGATAATGAACAGGCCCTTTGCTATAAAAGGCCTTGGTTATGGTCTGGGGTCTTATTTTGTAGTTGTCTGAATTGGGCTTTCCTCATGGTTCATCAGTCACCTGGGAACAATTTTGAAAGACAGGTGGGAATTATATGATCTGAGTCTTATTGCTCCTGCAGACCTCCCAAGAGCCTCTCGGAAAGCCCATTTGTGGGGTGAACTGCAGTGTAGATTTAAGCTAATGACATGATAATTAGCCTTCAAGTTGTTCCAAGTCACCTTCCAGCTCCTATTTGGCCTGCAGGCTAGGGAATCCTCTGCACTCTTTTGCAGTTGGCATATTAAGTTCTGATTGGCAGATTGGTAGGGTGTTCCCACCTCCCCCTGGTGTGGCAGTTGCTAGGGGTGCCTAACTTTGTCCCGCAGAAGGGGCCAGGGTTCCTCACTGTTTATCTAATAGTATCGCTGTAATAACAGGTTGTATCTCTACCATCTTTCATTCCCATGTGAAGTTTTCCAGGTTTTTTTTTTTTTTTTTTGCAGTTTTTGGCCGGGGTCTGGTTTGAATCCTCCACCTCTGGTATATGGGGCCAGCACCCTACTCCTTTAAGCCACAGGCACCACCCAAAGTTTTCCAGGTTTTAATAAGAACAGGGAGCAAATCCCAAAGCACAAGGGCTTTTCAAAGTCAAGTGGGAATCAGAGTGCGGGCACTACTAGGACCCAGATGGAGGGCTGTGTGTGCAGATATCATGGCCGTTTGTACACTGCAGCACAGGGAGAGTTCTTCTTTGGGGGCACCTGTAAGGCACCTGCAAAAAGATTCCAGAAATTGTTGGGAGGCTTACTGGGGATATGTGTAAACCAGAGGGAAACCATTATGTAAAGAAAGAGTATGTCATTCAGAATAGCGGTTTCCAAATATAACACAAGAAAAAAACTATTATAGTGGCAAATACTGGCATATCTGTACAAATACTGCCCAGTGGTAGAGACACTTGGAAAACCCACTGATTTCACAGTGGGCATATTTCACTCTACATATCTCCCCACGTGGAGGCAGAGGTGTCAGTGTCATGCTATTTGAATCATGTAAACCTTTGCTCTAACTCCCTGCTCATAAGGGCAAACTCCTGCAGTTTAGCCTCTCATGTGTTGGGTTTGTAGAGAGAATTATACAGTAAAAAAGTTTTGGTATGCTTGAAATTTATATTAATAATTACATACTTCACTATTGTTTGAGATTATTAACAGTGCTTGAGACTTCACGTACAAAACAAATCACAGATATTGTCCTATCAATTTGTGACATGAAATATTATTTATTAGATATCATTACTACTTCACTAGATGTTATTACTTATAAAGCTAATAAAGAAGCATAAAAGATGCCAAAACACAAAATGTTCATAATTTTATAACTGTACTTTGATGTAATAAACTATCACTGGTAAATGTATTTTATGTTCTGCCTTTTAAAAAATTATTCTGAGAAGACATCCTCATGCTTTATAAGACCAAAGGGAAAATGGCTTCACGAAGTCAAGGGTTAGAGGTTAGGGTTAGGGTTAAGGTTAGGGTTAGGGGTATCATGAGGCAGCCTCACCTTTCAAAGCACTAATAAGCATTACTGGATTTGCAAGGCCTAGAAATATGTCCTAAACCAAGCAAAATCACCACAGGTGTGTCACTCTCTGCAGTGAACTGTGGAGGTGAGGAGAAACTATTCCTTTCTCCCTAAAAGTGCAACTTACAATTAAGGCAGATTAATGAGAGAGAGGTTATTTACCATGAGCATGGGGCAAATCACAGTGTGATTACCTAATATCCAGCTAGTTTTAGAGGAGGGGGAATATGAGGAGTACAGGTAATTCTGACTAGGGGAAATAAAGGTTAGTAGGAAGGATGAATAGATGGAGGGAAACAGATTGACTTGTAAATTCAATCGAGAGACACGTGTTATGTTTAAAATGATTTGAGCCATTCTTGATTGCATTCTTTGCTACAATAATATATTGAGATAACAGGGGAATGAAAGTCAATTTTTCTTTCCCAAGGGTCTGTTAATCTTCAAGGGTCTTAATTCAACATACCAGCAAATCATATTTTGGGGCAAAATTTGGTACTAGTAAAATATATTTTTTACCACACTTAATAGTGAGCTAGAAATGCAGGGGATGGCTATTAAAGTGAGAACATTGGACTGGGCAATCTCTTTTCAACTTCACATTCTACAATCTCACAACTCTCTGTTCTGCCTCAAGCCCTGAATATAGTCATCCCATAACTAAGTAGAGAAATTTACATTCAGCCTTTTACAGGGTAAATCAAAGGTTGCTCATAAAGTTGCCACACATAAGGGAAATGATAAATTGTAGCTAAATGTACCTTTTTAAATGAAGTATTCATTACAAACTTGTACAAAGAGGTGGCCATCACAAAGACAATATTTTGTAAGTAATTGTAAAATTTTGTAAGTAATACAGTATTGGGTAACTAAATTGTACATTTAGTAATTGTACATTTGGGTACAATTTTCCCTTTTCCCTATGGACAG
>CAUYRH010049411.1:0-13459 GCA_963574655.1 Perodicticus potto | reverse complement strand
CCCCCCCCCCCCCCCCCCCCCCCCCCCCCCCCCCCCCCCCCCCCCCCCCCCCCCCCCCCCCGGGCCCCGGATAGGTGGAGGGAGGGTAATTGGTGGGACCACACCTACGGTGCCTCTTCGAAGGATACAGGTAAAACTCACTTAATACAGGATATAAATGTCTGAATACAATACCTAAGAAAATGCCATGAAGGCTATGTTAACGAGTTCGATGAAAACATTTCAAATTGTATATAAAACCAGCACATTGTATCCCATGATTGTATTAATGTATACAGCTATGATTTAATAAAAAAAATAAGATATACATTTCACTTTACAAAATGGCTTTGAACGTACCCTTGAGTATGTGAGGCCACACTGTATTACACACTTGTCAAAGTTATGCAGGACATGAATTATTTAAATAACCCTCACTTTCTAAATATGCAGCAAAGATAAATAAGTAATCTTACTATGGGCAACATTTTTATAGCCTTCCCCCTGCCTGACAGCTGGACGCCTTTAATAGACTAAACCGTAACTGATTGGCTAATACCACCTGTTCAGCAAAAATTCAAAAGCCATTCATTTGTATAAAATAAACAAACACATAAAGTAAGCATACTCTTGCAGAATACATAAAAATTTTGCTCTAATGATAAGTACAAGTAGGAAGAAGAAGCCAGGACTGTAGTACATAATTTAGTAAAAGCATCTGATGTGGTTTACCCACTGCAAAGTAGTTAGGTCCTGACAAAGGCTTTCTTTTCTGAATACGCTGTAGTTTGAACACTAAAGATCTTTATGTTACCTCCATTTGCCATTTGCCAGGTGTACTAGCTTTGAAAAGATATTTATTCCCTCAAATATCCATTCTGCCTCACTAAACAACATGTAATTCATGTTTCTTGCAAATACCAAATAATAATGTTAATGAAAAATAATTTAAGTACTGGGGCAATAAAACATTTCAACAAACGTTAGCTTTTTTGAAACAAGTCTTTTTGTGTGTGTGATCAGTCTTCTTTTTATTTTTATTTTATTTTTACATATACGTGTGTTTATTAGGTTTCCACTTTTTGCCTTCACAAAATTTAAAAGGCTTAAAATTTAATAACGATAACAATGTTTGAGATAAGGACTAGAAACAAAAACCTCGTAAAGGATGAACAAAGATAAATACATTCAAAAAGAAAACAGATGATTACTGCATCAAGATGGTAAGCAATATTAATAACAATAATGCAAAGAAAGTAACATTCATATTGTCAAATAAGAGTATGTCTGTTACAGAATGTTTTGACTCTGAGACTCAGTATGAAGTCATCAGTTAAGGTCTTATTTTTTTTTTTCCAAAGTCTCAAAAAATAGACAACTCATATTTATAAATAAAAGTAAAAGATAATTTCAAAAATCAGATCATGCCAAATCTTATAGACAATAGAAAAGGAAGAAATACTTCAAAATCGTTCTACTTGCCCAGAGGCTTCCCTTTGGTGACCAGATTAAATTGAAATAAGTCTTATAGATTGAAAACTTTGACACGTAAAAATAAACCATACCATAAACGTGTATTGTCATTATCATGCATGATTTTGGATATTCTTGAACAAAGAATTGAAATAATTTCACACAAATTCCAGGTGAAGGTCACACCTAGAACTTGGACCTAAAATGTACAAGAGCAAATTATGTGCCTCAAACAGGTGTATCCCTGTCCTATTCTGGTATAAAAACTAATGCAAAAAGCATAAATAATATAGTTTAAAATAAATCTAATAAAATGTTTGTTCTACAACAAAAAGGTGTCATTATAAATACTATTAGTATTGAAATAAACTTTCTAAATTATGAGAACCGAGTGCCAAGTTAGTATAGATCCCAATTTGGTATAGAACGAGTTCGCTCCTGGATTCTGAGGCTCAGGAATTTGGAGAAGGCACCCCTGGACAGCTCTCACTTGGAATGCCTCCTGCTGTTCAGTTAAATGTTTGCTGAGGCTGCAATCATCTGAAGTTTGAGTTGCCCGGGCGCCCACCATGGCCAGCTGGCATGGTTGGTGGACGACACTTTCTGCTGGCCAGCGACGTAGCCAGCACTCCTGACTGGACATCAGTAAATAGCTTCTCCAGCACAACAGTCCCAGGGTGTGTGAGTTTCGCCAGAGTGAATTTCCAAAGATAACCAAGTGCAAACCCCAAGGCTTTCCCTCTTCATTTTAAAGCCCTAGAGACCATAGTGTTGTCACAAGCCTGCCCAGTCTTTAGAGGAGGGAACACAGATGGTGAAAACCTTGATGGGTTAACGGGTCACTCTACACGGTGAAGTACAAGTAGCATGGGAAAAGAATGGGCCAGTTCTATCTGTCATGTCATTCTTCAAGGAACAATTACACGTGCAGCTCTGTTCTGTGACGTGCCGAGGAAAGGCAGGAACCCCTGCTGAAACAGGCTTGTGTTTATGGGGCACCTGCCACGTGCCTGGAGGGGTAACTTGACTTGATTCAGCACAGGGATGTTGGAAGAAGATAAATTTTAGAGGAGAGCAGATATAGAGCATGTTCCAAACAGTTTTTTTGATACCATTGTATATAAAAAAATAAAATATAAGAATACTGTTGCTGAGAAACAAATATCTGAGGAACACATCCCGTTTTCCAAAAAAAGAAAAGACAAAGTCAAGAGCATAACGTTTAAAATAAATAAGTCAAGTAACAGAAGAAATACTAACAAAACTAAGGTGAAGCAGGAATGTATTTTTAAATGCTTACTCACAGTGAAAAATGTGAAAATGTCAAACAAGTTTTGAAGTGAATTGCCTCCTTGATTTTATGTGCATATTTTAAGAGCTCATTAGCTGCTAGGAAAATAGACTGTAATTTTTGATATTAAATTCTGGGCATTATCGCTCGTACGGGTATTTTATTCTGAAAGTTTCCAAAACATAAACGTTATTCTAAACTACATAATATTATCTACTGGTCAGCGAAGGATGGACTTCCGTGCTTATAAAAACAGTTACTTGCACTGAGTTCTCTGCCTTTAAAGAGAAACTTGATAAATAGATGTTCACATATTACTGAACATATGTGGGTGAACACAGGCAGAGCTACGCAGCCTCATCCTGTAACAGTAATTGTAGATATAATTTGTAATTCCGAATTTTTTTTGCATTTTAGAAAGGTAAGTAGTATGTATTGTATGTACTTTAAGTTGTATGGCACCACTTTCAGGGGCTAGAAAATCATCCTTCTATCAAACATGTTCAGATTTCTTCAAGGATGCTCGTGAATATTCACGGTAGGTAGAATAAAAAGACGTTAAGTTCAAGACAAATAACAATTTTTTTTAATTTTAATTTTTTTTATTTTTTTTATTAAGTCAAATACATATAGATCATGAATATATTCATGCATATGTGGGATACAGTGTGCTGATTTTTTTTTCTACGATCTGATGTGGTTAGATCAAACCAATCAACATAGCTTTCACCTCATTTACTTGATTATTGTACCAAAATATCCATGTTCTACACTTGACAGATTTGACTTGTACCCTTGTCTTATGCTCCATACGTGTGGGCCCGCCGTTTACCTGCCCTCTGTCAAACCTCCCCCCTCCCCTTCCTTCCCACTCCTTTTCTCTCCTTCATCCTGGGCTATAGTTGTGTTCTTTCAAAATAAAGTGTGTAACATGACTTTAAAAATTTTGTTTCAGTCGGGGGGCACCTGTGGCTCAGTGAGTAGGGCACCAGCCCCATATACCAAGGGTGACAGGTTCAAACCCTGCTCCGGACAAACTGCAACAATAACAAAACATTTTGTTTTTATCAGAATTTTTTCAAGTTTTCAGATGAAGAATTACAGGTCTGCATGGATGAAGTAGCCTATCTCTGTTTCTACCCCCCAATCTTAAAAAATAAACAATCTTAAAAATAAAAATATATATTCACACACACATTATATATGTGTATACATGTATGTATAAATACACACAGAAATATATATTTTTATTTTTCCATTTACACAGGTTTACCCTTGAATAGTTCATACTAGATAACTAATGTGTGTTATATACTACATAGTTAGAAATCTAATAGAAAAAAGAAATAAATTTAAAATAGCTACATTTTAGGAATAATGTTGAGAAAAAAACTAGTATTGGAATTCATCCTAGGCAAATATGATTTTTCTCATCATAGCAGTAGATCGGAGTATGGCAAGGTCACCAGATGGCCTGGACCAACCCAGCTCTTGCCCCTCATGTGGGGAATTCTTGAAATGCTTATAGTTTTTAGAAGGACCACAAAATGTAGCAAAAATGCAACATCCTAAAATATGGAGAAAGTGTCTGGACCATCCTAGGGTATGTCCTTGTTCTACAGTGATGGGGTATTTTGGACACTTGAGACGGGTGAGACCAGGGGTTCGATTACTCCACACAGAGCTGCAGGGCAGTGGGGTTCAACTACCCATCTCGGGATGCAGCAGTAGATAACATGCATTAGAGACCATAGTCACTGGCAATTGATTCCAATAAACAGCATCAAAAATAGTATTTCCGACCCCACTGAAGTATAATTTCTTTCTAATGTAACAAGACACATGAACTTGGGGTGTTCAGGGAAGAAATGGTTTCGCACCAACACCAGCAGTGGTGAAAACCATCCATTATTTCCTTCCCTCTTTGCTGTGTCCTGGAATGTCGTTCTAATCTGAATGAAAAATCTCATCAGGATCCTGCTCACTTTCTACCCAGCAGGAAGCAGAGAGTAATGGAAGCTAAGAATGAACAATTTATTTTTAAGAGCGAGAGACAAAAGCTGATTACCCCACAGTGTTGAGAACTCGGTCACAAGACCACACTTTGTTGCAAACAAATACCAGAGTAAAACCAATTGGCCAAACACAGGCTTTGCTAAATCCGCAGGGGTAGGTACCAGTTCTGTGAAAACGGTAACGGACATCTAAACTGAACAATGAAGAAAGGCTAAAGATGCAGATTAAGGAAAACTCTCTACTTTGTCACCTATAAATATTATGAACATTATTTCTGATTTTATTGCTGCTGTTGAGAGTTTGGCTCTTGGTCCAACTGTCTTTCTTACACAGGTAATTTGACATGGGTGACTGTCTTTACTATGCAAAGATTTACTATGATAAATTCTTGATATGAATTCTTTCCAATGTTTTATTTGATTTTTGCACTCTTTATGATGGAAATTTATCAGATTTTTTATCAAGTTGCAGAGTTTTTACCCAACATCTTTTGAAATCCTGTCTCACACTCCTCTGGTCTTCTGTAAATTCCTGTTTCTACTTCTTATCCTCTTAAATTTTTCATCCTGACTTTGTTCTTTGCTAACAGGTTATTTACTCAGATTCAGCGCAAAATGTTCTCATTTTTTGCTCCTCTCAAATGTATTGTTATCTCATCTATAAAGGACAATTATCTTATTTCAGTTATAATTTAATAGATTTTAAATATTTTCATGCTAATTAAATGTTGATAGTATCTTTTATTCATGTTTATTTATTAATAACCAAACTTTTAATATATATTGTGGTCTAATACTGATCATTTTTTATCTGATGTCCCAGATTGATTCTTTTGTCTTCCCCATCATAATGATTTATTTCAGTATGAGTTTTGTAATTTTAGACTATGAATTTATCCAGTGTATGCAGGTGAGAATACTGCTTAGCTTGAGGTAAGAGTATATCCTTTAAGAGGGATTTCTCATTTATTCACTTATATGTGCTAAATGTGCAAGATTTGGGGATTTGTTAGAAAGGTGGCGTGCTTACATGCTCTTTCTTTCACTCTCTCTCTCTCTCTTTTTGTTTGTTTTTTTGAGACAAGGTCTCCCTCTGTCTCCTGAGCACATGGCAACTTCAAACTCCTGGCTCCACGGTTCCTCCTGCTTCAGCCTTAGAAGTCACTGAGACTATCGGCTTGCACCCCCAAGCTTAGCTACATTTTCTTTTTTGGAGACTGAATCTCACTCTAGCTCAGACTGGTCTCCAACTACAGGCCTCAAGAGATCCTCCTGCTTCAGCCTCCTAAAGCACTACAAGGACAAGCATGAGCCTCCACACCCCACTAGCTCATTAAGGCCAATTTCTAAGTCAATATTAGTTCTCATTCCCTGGAAAAATCAGTGTATCTGTGCACTCATTTCAGAAGTAGAAAAGGAGAGACAATAATTTGGTTTTTAATACATAGTGGTTTCTCAAAAGCTGAGAACAAGCTATTAATAATTTTATCTAAAAAATCAGAATGTGCCCTTTTCTCAGAACACTAAAAGTGGCAGACCCTTTGTGAATAGTAAAATATTTCCTCACTTCCAATGAAATCAGGCAGAAAAAGAATTTCACATGTAGGCAAGGAAAAAGTAAAGATGATAGCATATGTCTAGAATGGAAAGATAAAAAAATACTCAATCCAATATGTGATTATAATATTCAATTATGGAAAGAATCATTCCTAACTGGGGTAAGAAATATATATCTCAATAATAAACATTTAAATAAATCCATTTTATATGAATTATGCTTGCTTTAAAAATGAGTAAAATGCATATGTAGGAAGGGGGACTATTTGTTCATCATAGAAAAAATTGTTTAAGTGAATTAGAAAACCTACTGAGAGGAGTTCGAAGCTAACTCTATAAATAACTAGGAAATATTTAGACATTTTTTCTGTTAATTTTATTTATTCCTTTCTTAAATTATAATTAACCACTACTTACCATGGTAATATAAACAGTTAATATAAATGAGAGGTGTTTGAATTCATGTATTTTTCAAAAAAATGTGTCCTTTACTCAAATGTTAGCATACAACTTAAAGTAATTTTATTTATTTTTAGTTGATTTTCTCATGCTATATTTGTTTTAAAGTTTAAATGGTTTAGATACTATTTTAGGTTGCTTGTCATAACGCCTAATGGAAATTATCATACACCTTTTTGGGAGAAATTTAAAAACTTTATTTACACTGAGATTTATCACTGTAGGCATTTATAATCAATGAAAGTTACAATGGACGTGTATCAAAACTAAGTCCCACATTTTCTGGAACTAGTCAATTAATTTTTGCTTGTTTGGATTTATTTTTTATACAAACAAAAGTATCAATTTGACACCTTTTTAACATTTCAGACTATTACAAGAGTACACACATTTGTGTTACGTAATTTGTTTGCATACATTTTAAGTCAAAAGGACACTTTTAATAAGAAAAAAAGATTCAGGTTTACTTAAGTATAAAGAGTGAACAACTTTATTAAAATTACTACCTTGCTTCGCCCTTCTGTTATAGCTCACTCATACAACCTTTGATTAAAATTTCATTATTTTATTTAATTACATTTTATTAAATATTTTAAATATATATTTCACACTGAATTTCTTTTTGATCTTTCAGGTAAAGCCATCATTAACTAAAGCAGGGTAATAAAAACACCTACAGAATGCAGCTTAAACTTTGCCATCATGATGAGATTTATAATTTACTTTGGGATTATTTTCAAACCTTTATTGGTTCTGTTATTTAAAACAAATATATAATGACTTCAACAGACTTGGAAACTTCAGAAAATAAATTAGCATTCCAGTTTCCCCAAATATTCCCCCAAGTATTTCATCTCAGTTCTCATTAAGAACTCTAAAAGGAATCTTTCTGTACTTATAGTGACTAAGTATATTAACATAGTATTTGACATTAATAGTCACTGACATAGACATGAAAACAATAGTTTTAATAGTCACATAGTCATAGACCTTAAAATAATAGTTTTTTGTATAATGTGATTTTTATACCTAATAAAAATATTCCTATAAAACAGCACATTGCACCCCATGATTGCATTAATGTACACAGCTATGATTTAATTAAAAACAACAACAAAAATATTCTTTAGATTAACTATCTGTATTTATATAAGTATTTTATGAATTAAAGGATTTTATGATATCCTGATCTAAGAAGTAAGATAGTCCAGGAATAAGTATCACTTATTAAAATGTTAATTTGACCAAGATTCTACAATGAACAATTTACTTTTATTATGTCACACATTCCTAATATTGTCTCTACAAATAAGATCTTATACTTAACATTTAAATAATTTTTATAGATTATGTAATTTTAGAAAAGTTGCATGTACAATAAACAAAGACTGAAGTCCCAATCATGTTATGTCCAAATATTCAACCATTTGTTTTCAATTCCAAGTGACAATATATTTATACAACAGATATTAAAGAATTCAAAATGCAGATAAGAATATTTATAAAATTGATAGTAGTGGTTCATTATTTGGTCCAAATTTGATTTTATGTGTAAAACCTTCCCCTTGGAGGATTCTTAGAAGTATATATAGAGACAGATATTCACAGTATAGATACTGCTTTACTGTCTTGAAATCATTTCATACTTTGCAACCTGTGCTTTTTTTTCTAATATTTCCTTATAAATCCACCTTTAACAACTTCTGTTGACATGTAAGAAAATACTCAAATGTGTGATCTCATCTCATTCTGGTTTACACTTTACGCAAAACTGTTTCAATCCTGGTTAGTTATCAAAACAACAATTATAAAATATATAAAGCTATGAAGGATGTATAATTATATTACGAATTCCTGTATTACACCTTCATTTTTGACATAGACACATGAAAATGTATCTTGTACTCAGTTTGCATAAACAGCCATATGCAGAAAGCGTCAACTCACTCATTAACTTTTAAGTATGATCAGCTTTACAATTGAGGAAACTATTTTCGGAACTTAACCAGTCTAAGCTTACCAACTTTAAAAAATAGATCATGTATTAAAACTGATATATTGTGATATCTTTATCAATGTGGATATTCAGGCTGAGAAAATTATTGATTCCAGGTCATTATAAGACGGCCTCAGTTTTATTTTCTTGTATTTTATCGATTTTAACACCATCCATTTCGAGTGTCAAATTCTCTTCTCTCTGATCACTTTCTAAACACCTATTTCCCCTGTAGAACAATCACTCCATACACTTCACATTTTATCTGCATCACTGCTTAGATATTCTCAAAATCAAAAGCCCTAACACTGCCATTTGAGGCAGTTTGGTTCGTCCTTCCAATGTACTATATTCCTGCCAGCACTATGAAATAATTGCTTATTATTTATAGTTATAACTCTCAATATTATTAAATTAAGTAATAATGATATTTCAGTCATTAGACACAAGTCAGAAATATTCAATAGAAAAATTCTGTATTTTTCTATTGCCCTGCATTGTTTTTTATCATGTAAGATGTCAAAATGTATAAACATTCTATGCTTTTCAATAATAATAATAATAATAATAATCAGCATTATTGTGCTACTAAGTATTGTATATGACATTTAATTTCTATTTCCTAAATCAAATTTCCCAACTTACACAATTAAAAACCCTGAGATATTTGAGAAGGAAGAGATATTGTAAAAATATTGAGTACTATTTGTTACTGATATAAAAGTTTAAGCATGAAAAATAGAAAATATTTTTTTTAAAAAAAAAAAAGGGGGGGATTGATAGGAAGGAATAGAATATTAAGTTTGGAAAAAGAAAACAAAGTAAAATGAACCATTATATAAGTACGTACGCAGCATTATAAAAAAAATTGTAACTATTTTAAAAGAAACATAATTTTAACGTCTGAAGAGAAAGAAGCCAGTGATTAGTGCTCTAATCTGAGAGCACGTGGCCTGTGGAGTGTTCCTGTGCTGAATACCAGGTGAGACCCAACTCACCTGCGATTGTATCACGTCCTTTCGAGAATTCTGCCTTTGTTATATTCTTTGCTTTCCCCTGACTAAGTGTGTAAGATTTGGCCTCTTGACAACCCCCTGATTAATCTAGAAAATAAGGTGATATGAAAAACAATAAATGGATTTAAGAACAAACTTACCTGAGAAGTGGAATATTTCTGTTTTAAAACAACTCAGTTGTAACAAACAAAAACAAAACCTTGGTCAAAACTTGTAGGAAGGAAGGGGAAGGGGGTGAGACCAGAGAGAACAGGCTGACGTTTATATTTGACATTCCACTTACCTCACATCAGAATTCACTAAAAACCCAGGGGAACAAGGAAGAGTGAAAAACTTTAAGGCGACGTTAGATCATAATGTTTGTATAAAATTCCTGGTAACTTTTCTTAAAGAGTGGAGCATAAGTTCAAGATCCCAACTGGATAAGCCAACCATGTCCAGTGCTAACTTAAATTGCAAAGACAGGTAACAGAGAGGACTGTTAAGATGTGACCTCGAAATTATAGTCAAAATGTCGAGTACAAGCAGGATTCAGGAATTTATTGAAAGATAAAAAGATTTAAAAGAATACAGGTAAAGGATTTAGGCATTAAGCATAGATTAAGAGCAGTGGCAAGGGGTGGCACCTGTGGCTCAAAGGAGTAGGGCACCGGCCCCATAGGCTGGAGGTAGTGGGTTCAAACCCAGCCCTGGCCAAAAAAAAAAAAAAAAAAAAACCTGCAAAAAAAAGAAAAAAACAGACTCACCACCTCGTTTAGGAAGCTGTGACTCTTCTAGCACAGCCAAGTTCCCGCAGGTCACAATGAGTGCCGGACGGAGCTAGGAGGTGTGAGGAGGTGACACCTGCCAAGCCTTGACACGTCACTCAGTTCCACTTGGAAAGAAAATGATCATAACATTTTTGAGGTCTGAGATCATAGCTTCCCTAGATTCTGGGCAGGGGGTGTCCTATATGACCTATAAACATGTGCTAAGCCTATTTAACCCTTGAAAGAAGAAACAAGATAATTCCTATTTCAGGTGTTTAAAAATTCAGTAATAAGTTGCGATAATAAACAGAATTCTAAAAGTCACAAGATTGCTGCCTATCAATATGACTGGATGAAATTCCCATAGATATTTTACCTTATATAGCAAGGTGGAAGGGATTTTGCAGATGTAATTCAGCCCTCTGATCAGACGATTTGAGTTAATCAAAGGAGATGTGCACTTGGGTGGAACTGAGCTAATCAGTGGAGCTTTTGAAAGATATTAAAAGAATAGCATATACTATCCCTGAGCACGTTGAGGGAGCAAACTGCCACCTCGTGAGAGGAAGGTGCCGCCCAGTAACACCTAAGAGGTGTTTTCTAACAGCTGAGAGGGGCCTTTGACTGATAACTAGAAAATAGGGACTTAATATAAACAACCTCCAGGAAGCGAGTTTCTCTAAGAACTAGAATTAGGTAAGTCCCAGATGAGACTGTAACCTAGTGGACAACTTGCTCTCAGCCTCGTGAGACACCTAAGTACGGTCAGATTTCTGACTTACAGAAACCAGGCCTAATAAATAGCTGTTATTTAAAGCTGCTATACAGATAATTTTAAAAGCAGCAATTCAATGACGAATAAGGCACATCTCAAATATCCTAAAACTATAATTGGCTTATTATTAAACACCATTTCAACAATATGCCATGATGACCTTCTTTCTTAAATGAATTTAATATAAAAAATGAGAAAAATGGGGCAATTTAATTCATATGTCTACTGTATGGAAGCCATAAACATGGTTCTTATAGTGCCATAATAATTCCCAAACTTGTAAAAGATATAAAAATCAGATGTAGATATTAAAATTAAGAATTTAGTGCAAGAAAATAGTTCTGAAAATAACAAATGCTAATTCTTATTTGAGAAGCACACTGGCTAGGACTGAATATCAATGAGACATAATTGCTAGATGCTTTCATTTCAGGCTTAGCAAAATAAAACTGTCTAATTTTTGAAATGTGGAAAATGTCAATGTATGCAAATTTGAAGAAGGGTTGGAAATTATAGGGTGATAGAAGGGGGAAAGAAAAGAGATGAAATCCTGCAATTAGATTTTCCCGATATTGAATATGAAATGTAAAACACGGTTGAAAAAGTAGCATCAATTTTTCAATTGCCAATGTCATCATGTTCGTAAAATAAGTGGATATTCTATGATGAAAGATTTCAAACTTACAGTCTATAAATTGGAATCCGACGTTAATAAATGGGATGTCTTCTTTCAGACACATTAGCTCATGAAAAACAATATAATGTACATTCTCTGGAAAACATTAGAATTTTTTTGTAAACCTCCTATGAGGATGAATATTCTTAATGACAGATCAGGTTACCAGCTCCTAGAATTCTCAATATGTAGGAATCTATAAGTCCTTACATACAAATGCTACGTACACTGCTTCCTTTTTTTCTCTTTGTTGTAAATATTTGGTCGAATCTAACAAAAACAGCTGCTCTCCTCCAAATATAAATAAAAAGTATTTGAATATAGCTTGGCAGACTTAATTTTTTAAATCATGCTTTATTTATTTATTTATTTTTGTTGTTGTTTCAGGTGAATTGAGAGTACAAAGAATTAGGTAACACTGTTTGCACTTGTTAGGTAACCCCTCTCCTATAGTTACATCCCGCCCCCTAGAGGTGTGCCATACACTCTCGGCACATCTTTTTACCACTTTTTACCATTTCTTCAGCTCTCTTTCTTCCACATTCTCTGTGGTTGCAACTTTGCATTTCTCAGACATTCTTACAGAGATGTTTTATGCATACGTAAGCAAGTGTGTATAGCTGTGTCCAGCCATATTTTGTGTTTTCGTGAGTATTCATTGAAAAAACTTCAACATATCAATTACTAGCATGAGTTTTAAAACACAAATCCTTTAACTAAACCTCTGAACATTTCATTCTAATTGTTAATTCAACTTCTTTATATAACACCTTGATACATTCAGGTCTTTTGTTAATTTAAGAGATAGCTATTAACAACTTTAAAGAGTAAATATTTAGCCGTCTTTACTAACATTCTTTTTCTCTGGGCCTCACAATTATGTACTTTGTTTTTTGTTTTTCTTTTATTAAGCAATAATAATAATAGTAATGCAAAGAAAGTAACATTCCCATTGTTAGAGTATGTTTATTATAGAATGCTTTGACTCTGAGACAATTATGTACTTTGTAATATTAGAAAATACACTTAACAATTCTATTTTTTATTTGATCAAATACTGAAACCTAGTTAATTAAGAGCTGAAGCACCTTGATTTGAGGACAATTAATGACAATCAGTGACACAGTGGGGCATGAGGGAAGGAGAGAGCAGACAGAGACGGAGGGAGGGGGCGAGGGAAAGAAAACCAAAAAAAAAAAAAAAAAAGAAAGAAAGAAAGAAAGAAAAAGAAAATAGTGACTAACTTTCATATAAATTGGATTCAATTTTGACCAAAGTACATGACTTAAACATTAATTTTTTTAATTCAACTTGTCAATATGTTGTTTAGGATATTGCATCCTCATTTATAAATGAAACATGTTTGTAATTTCCCTTTATAACAATATATTTTCTCCAATTTCAATATCAGGTGTATTCAGATCAAGTAGAATGATATTGAAATATTTCTTCTTTTTTTATTGTTTATTAGAT
>CAUYRH010049407.1:0-40774 GCA_963574655.1 Perodicticus potto | reverse complement strand
AGATACCTAGAAATATCTAGATTATCTACAGAAATAATACTGATTTCATAGCAGTGTATATTTCACATACAGCATTTGAGGCTCGGCACCTGTGGCTCAGCGGGCTAAGGCGCCAGCCACGTACACCTGAGCTGGCGGGTTCGAATCCAGCCTGGGCTGGCCAAACAACAATGACGGCTGCAACCAAAAAATGGCCAGGCGTTGTGGTGGGCGCTGGTAGTCCCAGCTACTTGGGAGGCAGAGGCAAGAGACTCGCTTGAGCCCAGGAATTGGAGGTTGCTGTGAGCTGTGATGCCATAGCACTCTATCCAGGGTGACAGCTTGAGGCTCTGTCTCAAAAAAAAAAAAAAAAAAATGTCTTCCTCACTGATTTGTAGGAAGTCTTTAAAGATACCAACTCACACACAAATAATATACTTTTCCAAGAAAAAATGTTTTTGTTTGCCTCTATCTGGGGGTATGTTTTTTGATACTGGTAGTTCTTTTTTCTTTTTTAAATCAAGTAAGCAAACTTCCAGAAAAAGGTGCGGTTTGTGTAATGCAAGATTGTGTATTTTTATAAATGTAATTATGTCCTAGGTTCCAGAGAAACACTGAGCAGTACTGTCCATGAGAAAGTCCTGGGTTATCAGGGGTATGCTTGATGTGCCCTCCCACTTTCTGTTGTACAGTATCGGATAGAAATGAGGCAACAACAGTACAGTTCACCTTGGAACAACATGGGCTTCAATGACATGGGTCCACTTATGAGTGGATTTTCTTCCACTCTGCCAGGCCTGAGGCAGTAAGGCCGATCCCTCTTCTCCCCTTCCTCTACTTCCTCAGCCTATCCAATATGAGGGTCATCTTCATACCAAAGATCCATTTCCACTTAATGAATAATTAACAGATTTTATCTTCCTTATTATTTTTTAGTAATATTTTTTCTGCAGCTTACTTTATTGTCAGAATATAGTATGTAACTATGTTTTAGATGTGTCCTGCAAATCCAGATAAGCTACATTTTCATTTTCTTTAAGTTCAATGTTCTCCAAGACTTCCTCCTTGACCAAGAGATTTATTTTTATTTTATTTATTTATTTTTTTGAAACAGAGCCTCAAGTTGTCGCCCTTGGTAGAGCGCCATGGCACAGCTCACAGCAACCTCAAACTCCTCGGCTTAAGCAATTCTCTTGCCTCAGCCACCCAAATAGCTGGGACTACAGGTGCCTGCCACAACACCTGGCTATTTTTCGGTTGCAGTTGTCATTGTGGTTTGGCTGGCTTGGGCTGGATTCAAACCTACTGTCTCTGGTGTATGTGGCTGGCGCCTTAGCCACTTAAGCTATAGGTGCTGAGCCAACCCATAGATTTAGAAGTGTTTACTTTCAGAATATTGAAAATTGTCCTGTTATCTTTCTGTATTGATTTCTAATTTTAATCCACAGTTGTCAGAGAACATACTCTTTATGATCTTAATTCTTTTACATTTGTTGCTGTTTTATAGTCCAAGATATGGTCTATTTTGCTAAGTTTTCTGTGAATGTTTGAAAACAGTATTTTGCTGTAACTGGGTGGAGTGTTCTATAAATGTTTATTAGATTTTGTTGGTTGATGGTGTTGTTGGGTTCTAGGTCCTGGATGATTTTCTTTCTAGTGTTTTATAGATTGTCATCAAAAGAGGGACCCTGAAGTCCCCAACTATAGTGGTGGATGTGCCTATTTCTTGAGTTTGGTCAATGTTTGTTTCATGTATGCTCCAGTTCTCTTGGTTGATGCACAGAAATTTAGGATTGGTGCCTCCTCAGTCACTGACCCTTCTACCATTATAGTTTTGTTCCTGGAAAGACATCTTTCCTCTGATGTCTGCTCCATCTGATATCAGTATGGGAATGCCTTTCTCTGATTGTTGCATGATGAACTCTGCTCCATCAGATATCAGTGGGGCAATGCCTTTCTCTGTTGCATGATGAATTCTGCTCCATCTGATAACAGTACGGCAGTGCCTTTCTCTGATTATTGCATGATGAACTCTGCTCCATCTGATATCACGATGGCAATGCCTTTCTCTGATTGTCTGCATGATGAACTCTGCTCCATCAGGTATCAGTGGGGCAATGCCTTTCTCTGACTGTTGCATGATGAACTCTGCTCCATCTGATTATCAGTATGACAATTCATTTCTCTGATGAACTCTGCTCCATCTGTTATCAGTATGGCAATGCCTTTCTCTATTGCATGACGTACTCTGCTCCATCTGAAATCAGTGTGGCAATGCCTTTCTCTGACTGTTGCATGATGAACTCTGCTCCATCTTATTATCACTACGACAATTCATTTCTCTGATGAACTCTGCCCTATCTGATATCAGTATGGCAATGCCTTTCTCTATTGCATGATGAACTCTGCTCCATCTGATATCAGCGTGGCAATGCCTTTCTCTGATTGTTGCATAATGAACTAACTCTGCTCCATCTGATATCAGTATGGCAATGCCTTTCTCTGATTGTTGCCTGATGAACTCTGCTCCATCTGATATCAGTATGACAATTCATTTCTCTGATTGTTGCACGATGAACTCTGCTCCATATGATTATCAGTATGACAATTCATTTCTCTGATTGTTGCATGATGAACTCTACTGCATCTGATATCAGTGCCTTTCTCTTGATTGTTGCATGATGAACCTTTTTCATCCTTTTACTTTCAATCTACCTACACTGTTGTGTTTGATATGAGTTTCCTGTAGACAACAGTTAGGTAATGCTTTTTACTCTGTAGCAGGACATAGTTACCGCATGCTAACCGATTACACGACTGGAGCACTAGGTAATGCTTTTTAAACCCACTTTGCCATCTCTATTTCTTATTTACTATATTTAGATAATTTACCTTTAATGTAATTATTGCTATAGTAGATCTTAAATCTGCTGTTTTAGTCTTTGGTTTTTATTTGCTGTTTCTCATTTCTTTTCTTTTTCCTGTCTTCCTGTGGGCTACTTGGACATTTTTAGAATTTTCTTTTAATTTATTTGTAGTGTTTTTTTAGTGTATATCTTTATATAGACTTCTTCGTGGATGTTCTTGGTATTACATGATACATTCATTCATAACTTATTACAGCCTAGTGGTGTAGACATTTTAGCAGTTTGGGTGAAGCATAGAAACCTCATCTACATTTAAGTCTCTTTACCTTTACCATTTGTAATACAATGTCTTAAAATATTTCTTCTACAGAGAATCACAATATTATAGTGAATAACACAATATTTCAGTTTTTCCTTAAGCCATGGAACATAACTTAGAAACTCAAGAGAAGAAGAAAAGTCTATTTTACTTATTCATACTTTTACCCTTTTCAGGCCTTTTCTTTCTTCCTGATGTTGTTAAGTTCCTTCCGGTATTACTTCCTTCCTGTTTCAAGAACTTCCTTTAGCCATTCTTTTTTTGTTGTTGTTTTTTGAGACAGAGTTTCAAATTTTCGCCCTGGGTACACTGCCCGTGGTATCATAAATCACAGCAACCTCAAACTCCTGGGCTTAAGCGATTCTCTTGCCTCAGCCTCCCAAGTAGCTGGGACTACAGGCGCCTGTCACAGCTACAATGCCCAGCTATATTTTGGTTGTAGTTGCTGTTGTTTGGCAGGCCTGGGCTGGGTTCGAATTCACCAGCTGTGGTGTATGTGGCTGTTGCCCTAGCTGCTGAGCTGCAGGCGCCAAGCTACTTTAGCCATTCTTTCAGGTAGGTCAGTTGGCAACAAATCTGTTTTGATTTCCCTTTCATTCCTATGGCTGATCTTACCCAACAGGCTTAGAAACAATTTCTTTCATTCCTGATGGATATTTTCACTGGGTATAGGATTCTGGGTTTACAGTTCTTTGTTTGTTTTTTCCCCCAGCATCTGAAAAATATCGTGCTACTTCCTTCTAGACTCCATGTTTTTTTTTTTTTTGTAGGTAAAAAAAAAAACTTTATCACCCTCGGTAGAGTGCCATGGCATCACACAGCTCACATCAACCTCCAACTCCTGGGTTTAGGCGATTCTCTTGCCTCAGCCTCCCGAGTAGCTGGGATTACAGGCGCCCGCCACAACACCTGGCTATTTTTCTGTTTTGCAGTTCAGCTGAGGCTGGGTTTGAACCCACCACCTTCAGTATATGGGGCCGGTGCCCTACTCGATGAGCCACAGGAGCCGCCCTAGCCTCCATGGTTTTTGATGAGAAACTTACTAACATGTAAAATGTTAGTCTCCAGAAGTTTGATTATATGTGTCCTGGTGAGGTGCTATTTGGTTCATCCTGTTTGATGTCAGCTCAGCTTCTTAATTCTGTAGGTGTCTATCTTTTGCCAAATTTGAGAAAATTTCAGTCATTTCTTCCAAAAGCATTCCTTGAATACTTTTTTTTCATCTTCATTCTCCTTCTACTGTCTTCCTGGGATTCTGATTACATGAACTTTAGGCTTTTTGTTACAGTCCCACAGGTCCTGAGGCTCTGTTCATTCTCTTTTTTCCATTCTAACTGTTCTGTTGTTCAGATGAGGTAATTTCTAAATTGTTCTATTTTTAAGTTCACCGATTCTTTCCTCTGACCATTTTATTCTGCTGTTGAGCCCATACCCTGAGTTTTTAATTTTGTTTTTGAAATTTTTCAATTCTAAAATTTCCATTTGGTTCTTTAAATCCTCTCTTCCTTGTTTAGAGCTTGTATTTTCATTTGCTTCAAGTGTAATTACTCGAAGAAGCTTTTTTGAGGGCTGGAGGCTGTAAATTTCTCGTTAGTGACCCCCAGTTGTGTGTCTGTTCTGGGACCTGTTGAGTGTCTCTTCCTACTCAGGAGAGAACTTCCTGATTCTCAGTTCCGGAAGTGAGTTTCAGCTGCACTTACCTTATCACAGGGTCTTACTTCAATCTGTGTCAGCAGGCCTCCTCTCGCACCACGTCTCTTAGTCTGTTCAGATGCTACACTAAAATACTATAACCCGGGCAGCTTATAAACGAAAAATTTGTTTCTCACAGTTCTGGAGGCCGAGCAGTCCAAGGTAAAGAAGTGGCAGACTCGATGCTGGTGAGGGCTTCTTAGCTGGTTCCCCAGTGGCACTTCTCACTGTGTCCTCACAGGGTGAAAAAGCCCCCCATGCCTATTTTATAATCACCTCCTAAAAGGCCCCACCTCCTAATACCATCACCTTGGTACTGGGATTTCAACATATGAATTCTGGGGAGCCACAAACATTCAAACCATAGCACCATGCCAAACCTATGCTAGTGAGGACGTAAGAATGCTGTCTCATTATTTCCAGATAAAGATGAAAGTCTACAGTGCCCCTGGACCTTTGGTGGCTGGGGCAGTGGGGCATGCTTCCTACTGAGTGCAGGTGAAAAGTTCAGGCTCCCTACGGGTCTCTGCTGACAGCACCCTTTCTGGGAAGGGAAGAGGGACCTCATTACTACCTGTCATACGGCCTTCACTGACAGTGTAACTATGAGCAATTTTTAAAATACACACAATAAAATAGATTTCTGCATGTGAAAAAAAACATGTGATTTAATGACAGCAGCAGACTCTGAAAGACAGATAATGGGTTTTTTTATTTCACATATGACCTTTGGCCAGGCAGTAGGAATTTACATCCCACATTGGTTAAATGTTTCTATGAAAAATTTATGAAGTACTACAGAAAAGTTGCTATATACCTACTGAGGTCTTTGAACATAGGGCAATATATAGGAGAAATTTAAAAAGAGCTATCCTACATTTAAAATTTTAAGTTATCTCTATAAATAACAATTGACCTAGGCATGTATGCCTCAAATAAACCCATTTTTTAACTTTAAAGCAGAATAAAAGTTAAGACAGTAAAACTAGGCTGCATGATTCCTCAGTTTCAATTGACCATGGCATACTGAGCTCTAAGAAGGAGCTTCAGTTTTATCATGAAGTACCTGCATATTATCACCTCATTCTATGATACAAAACACTAAACAATGGAAATATAAAATGAGAAAATAAAACAAAGCTTACCTTCACTGCTGGCAGCATGTCCAGGGAGTCCAGCGTGAACAGCACTAATGCTTGCATCAGCATCATAAATTGATTAAATTGCCATGTCAGACTAAAGAGAAAAGTTGATATGAAAATGGCAAGAAGTGTCAGCCTCTGTAAAAAGAAAACCTTCGTATAATTTACATGTCTCTAGTAATAAGACAAGTTTTATCAAGAGCAGCCAATATCTCTATAAACCAAATAGAAAAACCATAAACTGTTGCTCTGAAAACCCCTGCATTTGTGATTTAAGCTCCAAATATCATGAAGCGACACTCTGCATATAAATATTCACACATGGGTTGTGTATTCCAGGCTATTAGAGAGGCAATAACGCAGCAAATCACATCTCAAGAGCAATGGCTTAAAAATCCTGACAGTTCTTCAGAAACTATGTGTGGGTTTGCGCCAACTATTTAAGGGTAGATTATGTAGAGGACATTTTTAACATCAAAAGTGAAAACATCTTCTTTGGTAAGTAAAAAAAGCTCAGAAAAAGAAAATTTAATTTAACTCAAGTTTAAAAAATTGGTCACAGAATAAGAAGTATTTACATGCCTCTGGACACTATGCACATCCTATTTTTTGAAGCTTCTATGTAAAACTGGGGAGTTAAAACATACAAACTTTTATAAGAACTTACTTCAGAAAGAGGCTGTAAGTTTGGTCTCAAGAAGTATGTGATCGCCGCTATCTGAATGGCAAAGAACGGCAGCGCCCAGTTCTCCCTCAGTGGGATAGTAAACTCCACTCTGGTGGTGTCTATTCTGCACAAAAGAAAACACCAATGGTCAAAATGACAATTTTTACAATAACTTCCTCAAAGATGTTCTAAAGGAAAGATGTATTACATTAATGATAAGGACGCTTAGATCCTGTTCACTGGTTCTCAATCATTCTCTTTATCATCATCATCATACTGCAGCCAGCTGAGAAACTGTAAGTGAACAGTGCAGGCCACGCCCTTAGCCCAGGTCAGCATGACTCCTTAGCCCGTGAATGCATCATGCCAGAGCACCTCTGACCTTTGCTTCTAACGTGATTAGTGTCAACAGAAAATGTTATGCCTGCTCCTTCTCCATGTTCCTTTAGTGTTTTATACTTTAGTCTTACTTTGTCTTTGGCAATAATTTTTTTTATTGTTGTTGAGACAGAGTCTCACTTTGTCACCCCCATAGAAAGCCATGTCATAGCTCACATAAACCTCAAACTCTTGGGCTCAAGCTGTCCTCCTGCCTCAGCCTCCCGAGTTGCTGGGAGTACATGTGCTTGCCACCACGCCCAGCTAGTTTTTCTATTTTTAGTGGAGACGGGGCCTCACTCAGGCTGGTCTTGAATTCCTGAGCTCAAGCAATGCCCCTGCCTCCCAGAGTACTAGGATTACAGGGGTGAGCCACCGTGCCTGGCCCCTTTGGCAATAATTTTAGAGGCTTCCTGCCTCTCTAGAATGTGGACTAGAGGGCAAGTATGATTACGATTTTTCATCTTTGTACACTCAGCATGAAGAACCATCTCTGCACACAGTAGCCATTCAATGGATGATACCCATAAAACGCACACACCCCAACACACGTGTGTATGCACATACAAAACAACCTTTAAGCATCAATTTACTCATCTCTACAATGGGGATAAAAACAGTACCTACTCTAAGGGTTGTTATAAGAATATGTATAAGTCATTTTGTGAAGAACGTGGCATACAGTTAAGGTCCAACAGTGTTATAATAAAAGTTATTTGCTCAGGCTTACAAAAACACCCCTGTACTAGAACTCATGTTCAAGTTTTAAGATTTCTACTGAATACTGGTGTTGCTACTGTAGGTTAGGAAATAATGCAATATATCTTGAATGTTTTTTTAATGCTATTTCATAAGGCTCCAGTGCTTATAAATTAGTAATCAATTAAGCAATGTCAGAATTTTCTTGCATTTGTGCAGCTTTATGCTTTGCTAATTGAGAGCTACACATAATCCTATTTAGATGGACAGTGAAAGTATGATTAATATTCTTTCAGAGGGGAACTGGGCTGGAGAAATACGGATCACCAGCAAACAGGTAGAAGAGTCGGGGTGATTATGAATGATAATCTTGACCTGCAGTTCAGTGCCCTGTTCGTCAGCTGGAAATATGCATCAGTAGCACTTTCTGCCTTACTAGATAAGAGAAATTCACACACTACTAGATAAAGCAAACAGAAAATGCTCCTACACAAACGTGGCAGAAGAAGCTCCCTTGAACTAGAAATGAAGTGACCTTGTTTTTACTCTCATTTTGGGAAGAAGAGGCGCACTGACTTCTACTCACCTGTTTGTGACATACCACAAGGCTGCTAAGAGTCCTGACAGCCATGTGCCACTGAGGAGCCAGCTGGTTATATAAAGAGCTGCAACATAGATGGCCTGGAGTCCAAATAGGGTGTAAATATAAAAATAGACTGGCTCTAAATATTTCTGTAAAGGGAACAATAAACATGCTTGTGAGAGAAGCCTAACCCTCCTCACTGTCATTTAAAAATGTGACAGTAGAAAGGTAACATTCAGAAGGCCGCTGCAGCTCCCGGCAGTCAGGCTACAGCCCCCTCCTCATGGGGAAGCACTAGCAGCCTTTCTTCCCACCACCAAGAGGGAAGGAAGCAAGTCTGGAGAATTCTAGCTTCATTTACTCCTAACTCCTAAGTTTTACACCTAACTTTGTCCAATTTTCACTATGATTTCCTCATTTTATAAATATTTTTTTAATCTGAAAGATAAATCAATACTTATTACACATTTCCAAATGAAAAATATTTTCATATTTATCAGCTTTGAAAATATATATCAGCTTCTAAGACTGCACACACACATTATGATAGAAGCCAGGAAGCATATCTGCACAAAAAATCTTAAATCTTATAAAAAGCATAAATAGGAAACAAAGTTCACAATACATGTGAAGAAAATTAAGGTTTTGTTAATGTTTTTTCTTTAACCAAACTAAAGGAACATCAGAAGAACAAAAGCAAAGGAAACAAATTCAGCTCAAAATGACAAATTTCGACTTTCATCTGATGTTAACAATTCACTGTCACAGAACACAACATACCTGGATGGGCAGAGCTCTATATAAAATACTGAGAAAAACCTCTTGGTAAATATTCATTCGTTGAAGGAGGTTAATTGTCCTCATAGATTCAGTTTTATTATCATATATCAAGCCATGAAAACCTAAGATTGATATTTGAAAAAATCAGGAAGAAAATAATTACAATTACATAATTATTCATTCATTCAAAGCTATTCATATATTCTTAGTATGTGCCAGAGACTGTGGAAAGCACTGGGAGAATATAACAGTAAGCAAAAAACACAGTCCTGCCCTCAAAGAGCCTACTACATATTAGATGGACATTATGCAAATGTTCACACAAACATAGGTAAACTAAAACTTTTGTGACTGCAATGAAAAAAAAAACCCACCTGATTCTTCTGTAGGAAATTGGGGAAGGGGATTTTACAGCTCCCAGCCCTGCCCTCCTGCCACGTGACCTGTAGTATGTCCACTAGAAGGGTTTTCTTAAATGTTACTGTGGATTCTTCTCGGATAGCAGCCTTCCTTGCTCCCCAGTCTGGGTCTGGCCATCTGATTTGCTCTGATGGAGAGCCTGCAAGTGGATCTGCCACATACCACACCTGAGCAGAGGCTTTAAGAGACCAGGGGTTCCCACCAGCCCTCACCCTTTCCCTTGCATCACCCTGGCATGTTCTAAACAGGAGAAATAAGAGAGGGGGAGGGCAGAGCAGAGTCGCTGCCACGTCCCAAAATGAGAAATACAACTGTGGCTGTGGCCATCCACTGCCTTGCGGAGTTCGTCTGTTATTGTGACCAAGATGACTGATTCATCTGAGGCACAAACAGACAGTTCACAGAGGGAAACACACATACAGTTCTACTCATGGCAAAGACCTTCAACCTCACTCCTACAAAAAGAAGCACAAATCAAAACTATTCTGAGATATTATTTCTCAACCTATCAGCTTGACAAAAATCAAGAAGTTTTACAATATACTCCATTGGCAAGGTTATAAGGAAGAAGATTCTCATATATGTCAGTCAGGGATACAAAATGCTATCAGCTCTATGGAAAGGAATTTTGCAATACCCAGAAAAATTACATTCACATCTACTCTTTGATTCAGAAAGCACCGTACCTAGGAACTGATCCCAAAGACAAACTGGCAGAAGCACAAAATGGCAAAGGCACAAGGTCTTTAATGCAGTATCATTTGTAATGGCAAAAGGTTGGAAACAACCCAAATTCCATCACCAGCAGGGTGTAGTGGACACGACTGTGCCCTCAGTCCCAATATGACTATCTGTAGACAGGGACTGTCAGGAGGCTGGCGTGAGGTCGTTAATGGTGAGATCTTCTTCTGAAAGGACTGGTGTCCTAATGTTAGGAGGAACAGATGAGAGCCTGAACTTGGACACCTTCACTCTGCACATGCAGAGGAAAGGCCACATGAGGACATCGCAAGGGGAGTCTACAAGCCACCAGGACGAGGCCTCACCCAAAACTAAAGCTAAGGGCACGTTGGTCTTGGTTGTCCAGTCTTTAGAACTGGCAGAAAATTAATGTCTTGTTTAGACCACTTGGTCTGTGGCAATATGCGATAGCATACCTAACAGACTAGAAAAAGACATGGACAAAAAAGTCTCTGTCACTGTGAAATTTGTGTGCTGGACAGGAGGGCTGTAATGGTGGGATTAGTCACTTTATGAGGAGAGACACCAGGGAGCTTACTCTTCTCTCTCTCTGCTACGTGTGTGTTACCAGCAGCCAGGAGAAGGAGACCCTTCCAGAACCCAGCCATGCCGGCACCGCCCCTCAGACTGTCAGGTGGCCGCTCTGCAGCCTGTGGGCCACAAGCAGGTTACCTGAGGACTGTTTTGCTTATCTGTGGAGCTGGACAGCGTGAAAAGTATATACAGACCTTTTAGCTTTTGATACTGTGTGCATTTTGTGTGTGGCCCAAGGCAACTCTTATTCTTCCAGTGTGCAGAAGAGAAGAAAAAAGATTGGACATGCTCTACAGAACGGTGACAGGATGAATTCCTGCTGTTTATGCTGGTCTGTGGTGTATCAAGCTATGATTACCTGTGTAAAGTTATACCACACAGCTGCAAAGGGGAATAGTGACAGTGTCATTGTCTATGATGTGGGGTGATCCCTAAGCTTTGTGTTAAGTGAAAAAACCAACAGTCTATATCCTATACAGTAGTAGTTTTTTCCAATAACAATGGAGAAATATGATTAAAGCATATGCTTACATTAAAAATATTAAAAATGGGAGGAAAAAAAAAACTAGTAAGAATGGTTACCTAAGCTGTGCCTAGTAGCTCATACCTGTAATCCTAGTATTTTGGGAGGCCAAGGTGGGAGGACTATGTGAGGTCAGAAGTTCAGGATGAGCCTGAGCAAGCTGAGACCCCATCTCTACTAAAAATAGAGAAATTATCTGGGTGTGGTGGTGGAAGCCTAGAGTCCTAGGTACTTGGGAGGCTGAGGCAGGAAGATCACTTGAGCACAGAAGTTTGAGGTTGCTGTGAGCTATGATGCCAGGGCACTTTACCCAGGGTGACAGACTGAGAATCTGTCTCAAAAAAAAAAAAAAAGAAGGCTTGGTACCTGTAGCTCAGGTTCAAATCCACCAGCCTTGATGTATGTGGCTGGCGGATTTGAACCTGGCGCAGGCCTGCAAAAAACAACAATGACAACTACAAGCAAAAAACAGCTGGGCGTTGTGGCAGGTGCCTGTAGTTCCAGCTGCTTGGGAGGCTGAGGCAAGAGAATCGCTTAAGCCCAAGAGTTTGAGGTTTATGTAAGCTGTGACACCATAGCATTCTACCCAGGGTGAGATAATGAGACTCTGTCACACACACACACACACACACACACACACACAGAAGAGGGGCAGGGATGGAAGTGGACTTCTCAGAATGCTCCGTTATAGTTTTCACTTAGGAACTATGTAAACTTTTTTTATATGCATAAAACAGGTAAGTGAAAAATTTTACAGTACAACCCCTAAAAACCAAAAGCAAGACATATCAAAGAGACCTATTGAGTTGGTGGCTTGGTCACAATAAAGGGAACTCCAATTCCAAGTGATCTGAAAACAAGAGGCTGTGTCTGCACATTCCTGGCCAGTTAGAGCCCCATGAGGGAAAGAACTGCAAAGACACGTGGCTGCCCTCAGGGGCCATCCTGGTAGCAGCAGGCACTGTTACTCTGCAAGGATCATTACAGTGGCATAAAGTGGTGGTAACTTTAATGTTACATGGAACCCAAGTTTTCTACTTTAGGAGAAAAGCGATACCTATATAAAACCAAAAAGTAAGACTCCTGTGATCTGAACTTTGAACTGAAAATAGTGATCTTGATTTTTTTTCTTAGGAAAAAAGATTCACATTTCCTAGCTCTGCTCACTATTAACAGGCCTGCAAACGATGATCAATCTTGTAGCAGTAAGTGTCCCTCATACCCAAATTGTGGTCTTTAAATTGCTACTAAAAGGAACTTGAGCTCCTTTGAGAAATGGCTGATCCCAGGTCAGGGGAATGAAATACCACGGATGCCAGGACAAGGTACACACACTTTAAGAGCTCTTTCTGGAAGTAAAAGAGATGGTTCCCAAGAGGCGACGAAGTGCAGGCAATGTGGATGCACATGGTGTGTCTGGGTACACTTGACCTGTAGCGGCACCTCCAATTCAACTTGGAAAGTAGTACACAGGTAACAGTTCTTAAAATGTGTACATATTTTTTGTACCCTCTGTATACAAAATGGGACTGAAATATCTTTTCATGCCCCAAAGCAAAAGAGTTTTCAAAGACCACCAGAGTCACGTCAAAAACACAGCAGTCAATCTGGTCCATTTGATTACAGGAAGAATAATAGAAAGGATGGAAGCATGTCAAATATGTTAAAAATCCACAAGTTTATGATGATACTGTAAAAGCAGAATCTTAAGCAGATGCTAGAAAGACAACTCATTCTGAAAATGACAAAGGGGAAGGCCAAATTCTCCTCCTGCCTTTCCTTTGTGAATTGAACTGGATTCTCAAATAGGCGAGGAGAAAACGCTTTTCTTTAGAGGCAAATTCTAATGATGATAGGAAAAATGATAGAATTGGAGTATCAGCATTTTATACGTCCTCGTGAACCTGACACATTTGGGTGATGGTCACCTGCGGTTCTCAGCCACTAGGGGGCCGGCTAGTTAGGACCCTGATGGTTGATGAACCGTCTCACCCCACAGAGAGCTGCGGACAGTCTGTGCCCTCTGATGTAAAGCACTCAGCACCTTTAGGGAGTATTCCTACCAAAAAGTGGAGCCTCTAGATCTAACACCAATTAACACGAGGAAATTCGGGGAAATGGGAACATCTCAGGATAATTCAGAAGGTGGGAAACCTCTTCAGACAATGAGTTATGAAAATGATAGAAAGCTAATGACAGATTGACAGAAACAGCGAAAGAGACACATCAAATGACAGCGGGGTACAGGCTTTCCTTGGATCTCAAAACTGTATAAAAAATCTGCAAGACAACTAGAAATGAGAATACCAATGTTCAAACCTGGGGATATGTTTATAGAAGCAACAAGATGACGTCCTGGATTGACTCTGCGGTTCGGCAGGGAGGAAATGAGCCTGGTTCTGGGGTGGCAGCTTCTGGCTGGTTGATGGATACACAAAATCCCACTAGGTCAGCAGCTCCCAACCTTTCTGGCACCAGGGAATGGTTTCATGGAAGATAATTTCCCCATGGGTCGAGTGGGGAGATTAAATTTTCCTAAGAAGTGTGTACCCTAGATCCCTTGCATGTGAGTTACATTCAGGTGGTGACGACATGAGTGAGGGGATGGCTGTAAATGCAGACAAAGCTCTGCTGGGCTCACTGCTCACCTCCTGCTATGTGGCCAGGCTCCCAACCGGTGCCAGCCAGGTGCTGGTCTGTGGTCCGAGGGTTGGGGACTACAGCCTTAGGCGATTCCCTCTACCTTTTTTTTTTTTTTTGAGACAGAGTCTCGCTTTGTCACCCTCAGTAGAGTACTGTGGCATCACAGCTCACAGCAACCTCCAACTCTTGGGCTTAAGTGATTCTCTTGCCTCAGCCTCCCAAGTAGCTGGGACTACAGGTGCCCGCCACAATGCCTGGCTATTTTTTGGTTGTAGTTGTCATTGTTGTTTAGCGGGCCTGGGCTGGACTAGAACCCACCAGGCTCGGAGTATATGGCTGGTGCCCTACTCACTGAGCTATGGGTGCCAAACCCCCTCTACCTTTTTATATGTTTGAAATGTTCTAAAAGAATATATTAATAATGACATAAATTAAGATCAAACAGCCATATAACCCTTTGCTGTGGGGCTGCCCCGTGCTCTGTGGGCTGTTCAGTAGCATCCTGGCCCCTGCCCTCTAGATTCTAGTAGCTCCGTGTCCCCTACTTGCAACAGCCAAAACTTTATCCAAACACTTCAGACGTGCCCAAGTCACACAAATACCCCCATGAGAACCACCGCCTTAGAGGACACAGAGAGGTGGCTCATAATTTCGAGAAGTATGCAGCAGTAAGTGCAGACTGTTCTCTTATTCCTGGCAGTGACCTGTGAAGCTGCTGTAAAAACTCTCCTGGAAAATACCAAACCAGCAGGAAATACAGGCCAGGTTCCCACAGCCTGCTTCCATCGCCTGATTGACATGCAACCTTGTTCTATGTTTGTGTCTGTTTAAAGGCACTTTCTTACATGCACAGTGTTAATTCCTTAACATTTAACTTACGGCCAACAGCACGGTAACTAGCACCCAAGTGAAGCTTGTCTAACAATGTACTTTCTCCATAAGGCACATGGCAGCCTCCTGAGCCTAGGAACACCAGACAGTACTTGAGCCCTATGGTTGGGGGCCACTTTAAACTGCAAAATCATCAACAAACAAAACAAAAAGTAAAAAAAAAAAAAAAAAACGTAGCATGCAACAGAGAAAAGGGTGCTCTGGTGTGTCACACAAGAAGGCCGAGTATCACCTCGTTCATTCTGCTGGGAACACAAATGCTGGCGACAAAAGTCTTCACTGCTCTCGACATGTCCATAAAGGACATGAAAGTGCTAGGGTGCTATAAATAAACCTTAGCAAGTAGATGATTATGTAAATACGGACTCTGTGCATAACGAGGAGTGACCATGTGAACACACACTCAGCGGCCTTTCTTGGTCCAACTGCACCTCAGAAGAACAAAGCTGAGATAGCCCCACGGGAGTAACAGAGGTGACACGCATGGTCGAGGGCTTCTAAGACCCTACGTGGCAGGCTGATGGAAGAGTGAGCCTTGGCATGGGTGAAATATGGTTATCAACACAAGAACCAACTGATTTAACTTTTTTTTTTTTTTTTTTTTTGGCAGTTTTTGGCCGGGGCTGGGTTTGAACCCGCCACCTTCGCATATGGGGCCAGTGCCCTACTCCTTTGAGCCACAGGCACCACCTAGCCAACTGATTAATTTTTATGACACGGAAACAAAGATAACCAAACTTCAGGTCTCCTCCTCCTGTGATGGAATCCTGAGCCTCCCAAATGTGCACAACCTTGCGTATGAAGAACTCTTGCCCAGAAAGTCACAGCTGAACCCAAGCAGAGCACAGGAAGGGCAGCCCTCTGTCTGTGCATCCATTTGAAATCTCAAACACAGCAAGGATGTATTAAGCAGAAGGCGTGTTTGGGGGCTTTCATTAGCTGGAATAAAGGTACACAGTGTGGGATCCCAAGCGCTGTAGACCGTGAAGGTGCAGGGAGGCGGCAGCTGCACCCTGAGGACGCCGTCCTTCCACTGGCATCACCCGATACCTGCTGTGTTCACACAATACCCCTGCCACCTGCAAAGCCTCCTTCCAAAACGGTTCTGAGGAAAGTCAGCAACAAACCAAGGGAGCACGGAAAAATTACTTTTGGGATGGAGCAGAGCTAAAAGACAAGGAGAGGACAGTTACATAAAGTATTACGTAACTTCTTCTCCAGCAAAAACATCTCCATAGAATGACTAGACGCTAACAAGGACAAATGACAGAGTTCTGCGGAGCATCGCTTCTGTGCAAAGCATTTTGACTCAGATATTAAAAGCAGAGAGGCAGCCCCATCCGAATAGCAGTGCGGTTACCTTGCAGGAGGGTCGGTGCCTGCAGCATCTGCTTGTAGTAGGAGTAATAGAGTCCACACTCAGTCCTGAACGAGATTTCCCGCTCCACTTCCTGAAACAAAGTTACATCTACTGGTTTTATATGACCCAGTTTTGTTTGAATACGTATCGGCATTGTAGAAAAGTACAGAAACCACAATTTAAAAGAAAGAAAACTCTGAAAATAACTTCTCAAATCTTGGTAAACAAGAACAGAGGCTGATAACGTTGAAACTGAAGGACAGATGCAAAGGGGTTTCTCACACCATTCTACTTGTGTGAAGGTTTAAATTTAAAAAAAAATTTTAAAATATATGTCACAATAATCACATATTACTGACCTATAGAACAGAAAAGCAGAAACAGCATTAAAAATATCTCCCAAATGAAGAAAAATATAATTGCATTAGACACCCACCTAAAAGTTAACACTGTAAGAACAATAAGTTTCTTTAGATTCCACGAACGTAAGGTATTCTTAGACCTTTATATGCAACTGTTATTTTGACAAGTGTAACCTTGGTGGAAAGATGTTCATGGAGGTATTTAAACTACTTTTAGATGAGCATTTAACCTGAAGATATAAAATTAATAGCTATTAGTCAATTTGGTTGCAAAATGCTTTTTTGTAAATTTAAATCCTTAACATAAAACACAGAGACAATAGTCAGTAGTGTAGGGTAGACTCTGGGGAATAATCCTGTTATACTTAGGCTGTGTATTGTTTTTTTTTTTTTTTTTTTTGCAGTTTTTGGCTGGGGCTGGGTTTAAACTCACCACCTCCGGCATATGGGGCCGGCGCCCTACTCCTTTGAGCCACAGGTGCTGCCCCTAGGTTGTGTATTTTATTTTTTTTTATTATTATTTTTTTTTGGTTGCAGCTATCATTGTTGTTTGGCGGGCCCCGGGGGCTGGATTCGAACCCGCCAGCTCAGGTGTACGTGGCTGGAGCCTTAGCCCGTTGAGCCACAGGCGCCGAGCCGGCTATGTATTTTATATACATCTTAAACATCCCTGATCTGAAAATCGGATATTTGAAATACTCCGAAATCCAAAACTTGTTGAGAACCCACATTATAGCATAGGTTACTCTGATCACTGTCATACTTTTTATTTTTTCACTATCATATTTTTCAGTGTTAAATATTTGTATGTGGGCCTAGAATGGTGGCTCACACCTGTATTCCCAGCATTTCGGGAGGCTGAGACAGGTGGATCACTGAGCTCATGAGTTCGAAACCAGCCTGAGCAAGAGCGAGACCCTGTCTCTAAAAATAGCTGGGTGCGGTGGCCAGCACCTTTAGTCCCAGCTGCTCAGGAGGCTGAGGCAGGAGGATCTCCTGAGCCCAGAAGTTTTGAGGTTGCTGTGAGTCATGATGTTGCCATAACACTCTACCCAGGGTGACAGCAGGAGACTATGTCTCAAATAAATAAACACATAAAAATAAACAAATATTTATACATGAAAAAATATAAGAAAATGATTGCTTGTAAAGGTAAAACAGAAATTTGGAGTCAGGAATGATGGTGATACCGACAACCAGAGACTGTCCACATGGGCGGCTGAGATAGGGACGTCTTCGTTTGCTGATGGTTTAATGTACACAAGCTTTGCTTCACACACAAAACTATAAAAGTATTATATAAAATTACTTTCAGGCTATGTACACAAGGGATATATGAAACATAAAGGAATTTCATGTTTAGACTTGCGTCCCGACCCCAACTTATCTCAGTATTTATATGCTAATATTCTAAATATCTCAAATCCGAAGTACTTCTGGTCCTAAGCAGTTTGGATAAGGGATATTCACTGTGTGTGTAAAAGTACAAAAGAACAAAAAATTATAATCTCTGTCATTACAGATTCTTTCATACAAGTACTGGAATTCACAAAGCCAGGTTCTAGAACCTGCAACACATTATCTAAAATGTATTTCCATCCACAGTTGTCCACATTACAGCAGATCAGCATTTCACAAACCCAGCTCTACTGGGAAAATAAACAAGGAACATCTCACATTCTAGCTGTGAACTTTTAGTACATCTTGGTTTTTCCTTACCTTTAACTAACTTTCAAACTGTAATAAACGTTTCATTAAAAGAACCATTCATGCTATTTATCTCCAGAAATTTATCTCTCTAGAAATTATTTAATATATTTCTCTTATCCTTTAAATATTTATTTTTTAATTTCATTTCTCCATTAAGAGAATGTTTCATAAGGCATCTTGGTTCGTTCTCTTTGCTCTGCACATTTACAAATGTTTTCCACTTGCCTGTAAAGAACATTCCAGGGGTTTTTTCCTTGACATACTTTACAACAATGCTTATCTGCCCCTCCCCCGCCCTAATTCCCTCTTGGTAAATAATGTTAATCTCCCATTAGGAAGAAATGGAGTACACTGTCATTTAGGAACCATTTATCCAGCCTTCTTACTTAGAAAAGAAAGCTATCTTATATATTTTCTTTTTAGCTCTAAATATTTCTTTAAATACTTCTATTCATTAAAAAAGTATTATAAATCAATTCATGAATAAAGCATTGACAAGCTATCCCCTTAATTACCTGAGAGTGTAAACATCTAACTGCTAACTCCCCAACCAAGCTGGGATATTTCATCGCTGTTTTAAGTCTTTTTTAAAAAAAACTGGAGGTGGGGTAGCAGACCTTTTTTTTAAGAGACAGAGTCTCACTTTATTGCCTTCGGTAGAGTGCCGTGGCGGGTCACTGCTCACAGCAACCTCCAACTCCTGGGCTTAGGCAATTCTCTTACCTCGGCCTCCCGAGTAGCTGGGACTACAGGCGCCCACCACAACGCCCAGCTATTTTTTTGGTGGTGTTGTTGCAGTTTGGTCAAGGCCAGGTTTGAACCTGCCACCTTCAGTATATGGGGCCAGTGCCCTACCCACTGAGCCATAGGCACCACCCCACAAACCTTCTTATGTATTGAATGTCCTTTTACAGAAAACAAACTTTTCCTGGAGAAATCAAGTATGACAGAAAGGCCCACTGGTGGGCACGGTGGCTCACACCTGTAATTTTAGCACTTTGGGAGGCTGTGGTGGGAACACTGCTTGAGTCCAGGAGTTTAAGACCAGCTTGGGCAATAGTGAGACCTCATTTCAATAAGAAATTAAAAAAAACTGGCTGGGTATAGTTGCATGGGCCTGTAGTCTCAACCACTTGGGAGACTGAGGCAAGAAGATCGCATGAGCCCAGGAGTTGGAGGCTGCAGGGAGCTGTGACTATGTACATCACTGTACTCTCACCCTGACAACAGAGCAAGACTCCGTCTGGAAAAGAAAAAAGGCCCATCAGGTTGTGAAATTTAATTTCATTAGCATACTTGCTTTACAAAAAGGACAGCACAGAATAATACAGCTTTTTTAGCCTTCACAGTGGCTATGGATTTGTGTTGTATCTTTCACAGCAACAAAGGCAGCTCTTCCTGGTAATTACGTTAACTCATTCCTCCCTAATCTTTGAGAAAAACCGCTCTATTGCTTTTGATAACATAAAACCAAACTGAGATCACTTGTTCCTACAATGGTTAAACTCCTGCTCAAACAACTATATAGGTTATGAATTGATGATAAATGAGCAAATACTAGCTTTTATTTGTGCAACTAAAAAAAACATTAAGTTTAATTACATTCCATTTCTTTTCTCCAGCTGTCTGCAAGTGTTCACAGTACTAAGTGCTGCCTTCAATGGAATCTTCCAACATCATCCCCAAATCAGAGTGGACATCACTAAGGACAAAAGGCCGCCTGTGTGATTCTAACAGAACAAGACTGGGGAGAAGAGAGAACACGGCTCAGAGTACTGACATACAACGCTTCTGTGCCTCTCTTTCATATATCCAGAATGTGTAGAGAACAGAGGGGGCCCTAATTAGTAAAAATACATTCAAACATGATTAATTGGCAATCTGGCACCAGCTGCATAGAACCAAATGCTATATTTTATTAGACAGACACTTGCAAGTGTTACATCTGCTTCATGCTAAGAGAACATCTGCTTTACTCATTCAAACGCTTTTCCAGTTTTACAGCAATTTATACTTTGCCTGGTGGATCACGCCAGTGAACGTGTCACGGGGAGAGGTTACCCTGGAAAAAATGCAAGAGGGACAAGCACTTTGAATTTCAATTTAGGGAGGCTCCACGGGAAGGTGCTGTCTGCAGAGAGAAGGAAACAGCTCCTCTGAAAGTGGGAAGACAAAAGAACTGTATTTTTAAAAAACTGTATAGCTGAAACCACGTTAAGCAACAGTTTATACAATAATTTAACAGAAGTACTAAGTGAAAAAAGTATCAAGAAAAAAAAAAGACTGCTCACAATTTATGATTTGCATCCCCCAAAGGCCTTAAGACAAGTTGCTGGCCATGGAAAAAGGGTTCACAAGCCCATTTAAACAAATTATACCAAGTCTGGAAAAGAAACATCAAATTAGTGTTTAAAAATCTCATGTAAATAAATCCCCCAGGTGATGTCAGATCCCCCTGGGCTGCCTGCTGCAGAATCCCACGAGTGTCGTGGCCGCCACGGCCCATCACCCTGGATGTCTCCTTGGTCATCCCCATTCGTGGCGCCCACCTGCTCCTTGGCCATGAACCTCCACTTCCCCAGCTGTATCAGGAGGTGCGCTCAGTCTGTCTCCTGCTGCCAGACTCTGCTGTGGTGGTCCCTGTGCCATCACGACGGGCCTGGATACAATCTTCCTCACTTTGCTTTAAGAAAAATCTCATGTAAATATGATAACATCTACTGTAAAAATTGCCCCCCACCCCCTGCAATAATTCGGCTGCTGGTGGTCATGAGGAAGCCTCTGAAATATTAACTTTACGGATGTAATCTGTTTCAGAATTAGGTTAACAAATCATCTAACCAAGAAATACTAGCTCATGATCAGACAGCTGCTGTGAAGTTCTGCATTGGGAATCATGCCCTCAGCTAATGTGCTGCCGGCACACTCGTGGTTTACTGCCCATCTGTTAGAAGGGAACGAGTCCTGCCCCAGCGCTGATGGAAGCCGCTGCCAGCAAGGTCTGTGAGGTTAGGCTGTTGCTGCAGGGCTGGGGCTCCCCGGCCCGCCTGACACCGGCAGTCTCAGCACTGCTGCAGGCCCGCACTGTGCGCTTACCCTGTTTATTCTAGTGACTCCTTGCCTTGAGGGAGTATTCAATGCAGACAAGCAACGCCTGCAATGTCACATAAAAATAAATAAGAGTAACAGCAGAAAATGTTAGCACAAGGAGAAAACCTCAAAAAAATAGAAAAGAGTGACTCAGGGCTAACAACCAAATGAGAATGACCTTTCCTCATCACAGAACATTTCTATGCTGGGGCAACAAGAAGGTGTGAGAATCTAGTTCTTGACCTGGAAGAGTTCATGTTCTGAGAAGGAAGAATGTGTTGTAAATAAAAGGAACACAACCATAGCACGCTGTGTTTTACTGTGCTTTGCAGATAACGTATTTTTTACAAGCTGAAAGTTTCTGGCAACTCTGCGTTGAACAAGTGTATTGGTGCCTTTACCAACAGCAGGTGCCCACCCTGTGCTGTGTGTCTGCGTCACGTTCTGGTCACTCTTGTGATATTTCAAACTTTTTCATGGTTGTATGTATTACGGTGATCCATGATCAGTGATCTTTGATGTTACCACTGTGATTGTTCTGGGGTGCCACAGACTACACCCACAGAAGACAGGGACCGTGACCAGTGAATGTGTGGTCTGACTGCTCCTCTGACTGGCCTCCCTATTCCCCAAAACACAACAATATTGAAATTAATAACTACAGAGACCTGTAAGTGTTCAAGTAAAAGGAACCGTGGGAGATTTTTCACTTTAGATCTAAAGGTAGCACTGATGGGAATTAGTAATAAAGGTGTGTCAGAAGCTGAGACGGCTGAGAGGTCGGCCTCTCACATTAGCCAGCCATGCTGTGAATGCAAAGGAAAAGTTATTGACGGAGATTAAAAGTGCTAATCCAGTGAACACACATGACAAGAAAGCAAAACACCCGGAATAGAAGAGCAACCCAGCCACACCTTCCCCTATGTCAAAGCCCGCTCCAGGGCCAGGCCTGACTCTTCATTTCCATGAGGGCTGAGGGGTGAGGCAGCAGGAGAGCTGGAAGCTGCAGAGGTCGCTGCAAGGGGCTGATGGAGAAGCTGCCCCTATAACCAGCAAATGCTGGTGGAGAAGCCGCAGCAAGTTACGCAGCAGATGGAGCCACGCTCCCTGGTGACAGAGGCCACACTAAACAACAGATTCTCAGTGTTGCCACAACAGCCTCACATTGGAAGAAGATGGCAGCTAGGACGACCCTGGCTAGAGAGAAGTCAGTGAATGGCCTCCAAGGTCAGGCTTTCTGTGAGGCATTCATGCAGCTGGTGACTTTGAATCAAAGCCAATGCTCATTTACCATTCCAAAAATCCTAGGGCCCTTAGGAATGACACGGTGGCTCACACCTGTAATCTCAGCATCCTGGGAGGCTTGAGATCAGGAGTTTGAGCACCAGCTGAGCCAGAGTGGGACCAGTCTCTACAAAAACTAGCTGGGCATGGTGGTGGGCTCCCGGAGGCTAAGGCTTGAGCCCAGGAATTTGAGGTTCCTGTGAGCTATGATGACGCCATAGCACTCTATTGGGGGTGACAAAATGAGACCGTCTCAAAAAAAAAAAAAAAAAGAGTTATGTTAAATCTATTTTGCCTATGTCCATAAATGGAGCAACAAAGCCTGGATGGCAGTGTACCTGTTTGCTTATAGATTCTTCCTGTAGGACTTAACTGCTCAGAAAAAAGGTTCCTTTCAAAAAACTGCTCACTGATAAGGTAGGTGGCCCCCTGACAGTGCTGACGGAGGGGTGCAAGGACATCAGTGTGTTCTCACGTCTGCCATCCCCCAACATCCATTCTGAATGGGTCCAGGAATCATTTTGACTTCAAGTCTTATAATCTGAGAAAAATACATGTTGCGAGGCTACAGCTGCCATGACAGTAACTCCTCTGATGGAATAAACTGGAAACTTTCCGGAAAGGACTCCCCATTCTAGAGGTGATTTGTGGGAAGATGTCAAAACATCAGCACCAATGGGGTTTGGGAAGAAGTTGATGCCAACCCTCGTGGGTGACTTTGAGGGGTTCAAGACATCAGTGGGGGGGGGAGGAACTGCAGCCAGAGGGTGTGACGGAATGGCTGCAGTCTCACCACCCAATGTGAACCCACGTGGGCTGCTTCTCTAAGTGAGCACAGAAATCCATCTTTTAAAAATTATAGCCAGCCCTACATGTGGGCGTGATTTGGTATCTCACTGTGATTAAATTTGCATTTCCCTGATAGCTAATGATAGTGAATGTCTTTTCTTATTTTATTGGCCATCTGTATTTTGATTTTAGAGATATGTATATTCAAGTCCATTGCCCGTTTTAAAACCTGGCTTTTTTACCCAGTTGTAATAGTTCTCTATACATTCTAGGTTTAAGTCCCTTATCAGATGTATGAATTGTATTAAAAATCTCTCATTTTAACTGTCTTTTCACCTTCTTGATGGTGTACTATGAAACACAAAAATTTCGAATTTTGATTAAGACACAATTATCTATTTTTTTCTTTAATCACTATACTTTCAGTACTGTATCCAAGACGACGTGGCCTATGCCAAGGCCATGAAGATTTAGTCATCTGTTTTCTTCTAAAAGCTTTATAGCTTTACACAATCAGGTGTCCGATCCATGAGTGAAGCTGGGGTGTGGTATGAGGAAGGCCTAGTCTTCCGTCCCTCTTCTGCATGCGAACATCCATTTGTTCTCAGACCACTTCTTAACTGTCTGCTGAAAATAATCAGCCCTAAGAGGTCATTTCTATTCCATTGATCTGTACGTCTACCGTTATGCCAACATCATAGTCTGGATTGCCGTACTTGTGCAACAAATTTGAACTCAGGAATTTTGAGTCTTCCGACTTTGTTCTTTCTCAAAATTGTTTTAGCTTTTCTGAGTCCCAAGTTTCCACATTGTTGATTTCAGTGAAGAGTCCAGCTGGGATTCTGAGAGTGACAAGCAAAATCTGCAGGTCGGCATGAGGGGCTCCGCCTGTTAACAACACTGTCTTCTCATTCCAGAATGTGGTACAGGTTTTACTCTCCTTTTGTTAAATTTATGCCTAAGTATTTTATTCTTTTTGTCATTATTGTAAGTAGAATTCTCTGAATTTTTTTTGTTTGCTCATTGTTACTATATAGAAATATTATTTTTGTGCATTTATCTTGTATCCTGCAATCTGGAATTGGTTCTGATAGTTTTTTAGTGAATTTTATATGCAAGATAATGTCACCTACAAATAAAGACAATTTTATCTCTTCCTTTCTATTTTGAATGTCTTATTTTCTTAGTTTCCTTGACTAGGCCCTCTAGTCAGATGTTGAGTCCAGTAGAGAGGCCACCCTGGTGTTGCTCCTGATCCTGGAGGGGACGCTCCCAGCCTTTCGGTGCGCGTTTCGGCACGTGCCCCGTAGGAGGCTAACGTTCCCTTCTTGGTTGTTTGTACTTTTTACACGTCCTCATGAAGGGGTGTTGAATTTTGTCAAATGCTTTTTCTGTGTCATTTGAGATGATAGTGTGGTTTTATCCTATATTGATGTAGAGGGCTCACCTGGACTATTTGTATTTCAAGTTACATGTGGGTCATTACAAAAGTTTTGAGATAATGCAAAAGTCAAGCAACATAAAATCTGCACAGACGTAAACAAATGAAGCCCTCCCAGCAACACCCGTAAGCTAAGCAAGGTGAAACTTGCATGAGTGAGCCAGAGAGGATGCTGTTGACTGTATTTATTTAGTAGAAGTGAAATAATGTACCATAACACAGTCTCAAACTTTTGCAGTACTGATATGGTGAACGAGTATTTAAACAAATTTCCACCAAATTTCTTTGCATTCCTGGCATACAAATGACTTGTTCATGGTGTGTCATACTTTTAATGTGCTACTGGATTCTTTTTTTGTTTGTTTTTGAGACAGTCTCACTCTGTTGCCCTGGGTAGTGTCCTGGTGTCATAGCTCACAGCAATCTCAAACTCTTGGGCTCAAGTGATCCTCTTGCCTCAGCCTCCCACATAGCTGGGACTACAGGTACCCCAGGATGCCCAGCTAGATTTCCTATTTTTTGTAGAGACAGGTTCTCACTCTTGCTCAGGCTGGTCTCTAACTTGTGAGCTCAAGCAATCCATGCACTTTGGCCTCCCAGAGTGCTGGGATTACAGGTGTGAGCCACAGCTCTCAGCCTTGGATTCTCTTTCTTAATACTAGGATTTTTACTTCCACATATGTAAGTGGGATTATTCTCTAAAGCAGTGTTTTTCACCCTTCCCCCCTTTTTTTAACCTCATAGCATACTTGAATCTATAAATGTCTGTAGCACACAAATTATACTGATCAAATAAGAGTTAAAAAATAATATACTTACTGTGCTTTGAACCTCTTTTGAAAATAATTTAATGATCTTTAAAAATTTTTCTGGCATACCTAAGAATCTCTCACCATGGCACACCAGTTGAAAATCACTCTCTAGAGCTTCGTTTTTTAATATATATATTTTTTCTTTTTTTGAGACAGAGCCTCAAGCTGTCACCCTGGATAGAGTGCTGTGGCATCACAGCTCACAGTTCCTGGGCTCAAGCGAGTCTCCTGCCTCTGCCTCCCAAGTAGCTGGGACCATAGGCACCCGCCACAATGCCCAGCCATTTTTTGGTCGTAGTTGTCATTGTTGTTTGGCAGGCCCGGGCTGGATTCGAACCCGCCAGCTCAGGTGTACGTGGCTGGCCCCTTTGACGCTTGAGCCACAGGCGCTGAGCCTCGTTTATTAATATTATTTGGATTACATACCATTTATTCTCATTATTCAGTTTCCTTATTTGCAATCTTGCCTACTCACTAAAATTTATTTATGATGACAAAATCAAACTTGCAGCACTTTTGCAATTATCTGCATACACGCACAGCAGTGAAGTACTGAAGTTGCACGATGTGTAGCTCCCAGCTGTGGGCAGCTGCCTGTTTAGCTCATACAGAGAGGACGACAGGAGGCGTCAGCGCAGCAGGGCACAAGCAGCTCCAGCTCCAGGGGGGTTTGAATTCCACCTCTGGCATCATTAGGGGGGCAAGCTCAGGCAAGTCACTAACATTCTGAACCTCAATCTCCTTTGTAAAATATAAAGACCAGAATCTACCAGGGATGAATTTTTAGGACCTAAGATTTTAATCCGTGTGAGGTATGTCTGTACATATGCGCATATTTCCTGTAGGAGTGATGGGTCAGCATTTGCTAATTTAGTGTTCCCAGCTACTGTATTCAAGGAAACTGCTGTGAACATGGAGCGCTGTGGCTTTCACAGCACTGTTGTGCCTGCTTCATAAAAATATTTTGGAGGGTTTTTTCTTCTTCTGTGTTCTAGGATGGCTCAAATAGAATTGGAGTATTTTGGTTAACAGTTTGATAAAACTCCTCCATAAAGTCACTGGGGATTGGACACAGTGGCTCACGTTGTAATTCCAGCACTTTAGGAAGAGTGCTTGATGCCAGGATTAAGACCAGCCTGGGCATCACAGCAAGACCCTGTCTCTACAAAAACTTAAAAAAAACTAGCCAGGTGGACTGATGTGCACCTATAGCCCTAGCTGCTCAGGAACCAGGAGGAACCTATGAGCTTGGAAGCTGGAGGGTACAGTGAGCTATGAACACTCCACTCTGGAAGACAGGGCACGCATATACGTGTTAACGGGGCCTAATAATCACAGGGGTGGGGGACAAGTGATTCTTCAGAACATTCTCCCTATCACATCTTCAGATACTGAGGCCGGTTTTGATCTTTTCTGTTCTTGTAGAAAATCATCCATTTGATTCAAGACCTCTAATTTGTACAGAATCAAACAATAGTCTCGTGTGGTTCTTTCCTATATCGTAGTCTTTGTAGTTACTCCTGTTATCACACTTCATGATCTTTGCAACTATTTCCGCTTATTTCTTATTTTGAGTATTTGAACTTTCTACTTTTGCCTGTCTTTTTTACGTACAAGGTGAAGCAATAGTTCTACCTTTTACCTACCATTTCCATTCATCAGTTATTCCCCACTTTCTACTTTATTAATTTCTCCCTTTACCTTTATTCCTCCTTTTTTTGGTTAGATTTTGTTTACTTTCCAATTTCATAAGCTAAGTAATTCATTGGTTTATTCATTCTTGTTTCATAATATAGTACTTAAAGCTATAAATGTGTAAATCACTTTCTTTTACCTGAGTGTTTTGTAGGCATCATTCAGTCTTTGTTAAACACTACTACAGAAAACTTGAAAGCCACACTGACCTCTGTCTCCCTATATAGGCAACTTGATCATTTTGTCTGGAATGTCTAAATGTTTCTTTATATTTAGGTCCAGAACTATATCCTGCTGATGATTTTTCCAGCTCAATTATTCTTGGGACCCACTTTGCATTTTCAATTTGCAGATGGAAATTTTCTTCCATTTTTAGAAAGTTGTCTTCAATTGTATCTTTTTTTAAATTACAGTAAGTTAATCAACTCTGTGAATTTTTTTTTTTATTGTTGGGGGATTCATTGAGAGTACAAGAAACCAGGTTATACTGATTGCATTTGTTAGGTAAAGTCCCTCTTACAATTATGCCTTGCCCCCAAAAGGTGTGTCACACATTAAGACCCCACCCCCTCCTTCCTTCCCTCTCTGCTCTTCCTTTTCCCTACCCCCCTTCTCTCTCTGCTTTCTCCTTCCCCCAACCCCCACTGTGTCATTGTCATTAATTGTCCTCATATCAAAATTGAGTACATAGGATTCGTGCTTCTCCTTTCTTGTGATGCTTTGCTAAGAATAATGTGTTCTACTTCCCTCCAGGTTAATGCAAAGGTTATGAAGTCTCCATTTTTTTTTAATGGCTGAGTAGTATTCCATGGTATACATGTACTACAGCTTATTAATCCATTCCTGGATTGGGAAGCATTTAGGCTGCTTCCACATTTTGGCGATTGTAAATCGAGCTGTGATAAACAGTCTAGTGCAAGTGTCCTTATGGTAAAATGACTTTTTTCCTTCTGGTTAGATGCCCAGTAATAGGATTGCAGGATCAAACGGGAGGTCTAGCTTGAGTTCTTTGAGAATTCTCCATACTTCCTTCCAAAAAGGTTGTATCACTTTGCAGTCCCACCAGCAGTGTAAAAGTGTTCCCTTCTCTCCACATCCACGCCAGCATCTGCAGTTTTGAGATTTTGTGATGTGGGACATTCTCGCTGGGGTTAGATGAGATCTCAGGGTGGTTGTGATTTGCATTTCATTAATAATTAGGGACGATGAGCATTTTTTCATTCTTCAATTATGTCTTTAAACATATATATTTTTTTCAGTGTCATTGTTTTGGTTCTCTTCTCTGGGGACGTAAATTATACACATTTGCTATTCTTTTTCAGTTGTCATTTTCTTCTAATACTTTAACTTTTCTAATTTCACTTACTTTTATCACCCCTGTCCAACATTTCTCTACATAGTTGAAGATTCTGGTCTCCTGTATGATGCATCGAACATGCTTATAATTTCTATTATGGTTATGTCTTTTAATTCTATTTCTTGCCTAAGTTCTTCCAGTTCATGTTTAATTTCCTTTTGTTAGCTTTGGACATCCCCTGAAAGAAGTATATACATTCTTACATCTCTGCTTTGAATTCATCTTCCACAGTGGCAAATGATCTGTTTATTTAATGGTCAAAATCTTCACATCTGTGCTGTAAAATCTGTCTGGTAACTGTTCCTCATCGACCATTAGTTCTTGTTTTCTCCCTTCCTTTTCTCCTGTTTGCCTGTGCAGAGTGTGTGCTGGTTCCTTCCTGTTTATCTCTGACTGTTATAAGTTCTTACCGTAATAACTAATTGCAGAAGTTCACGTGGGGGAGGCCAGGGACATAACTGAGGTCAGCAAGAATTTTCATCATATGAGGTATAAGAGGGAATTTTCAGTCTTTTCCTCACGGTAGTTCACAGAGATGGGCAGTTTCAAGACTGTTCACATGCAAGTGGCCTCCCTTTCCTCCAGTCCTCTCATGCTGCACGTCCTACAGATACGGGCTGTCTCTGGGATTACCCACTTCCTCCTGCCTCACTTCTCAGACCCTGGTCCATGGTCTTCATCAGGGGACTGCTGGTTTCATGCCTCAGGGTTCACCAGGAATGCAGAACTACGCTTTGGGAGCTTCCCCTGAAACCCACAACTGTGAGAATCCTCTCTCAGCATCTTTCTACAGTTCTTTGAGTTTCACTGGATTTAGGAGTCCTCCAGATGATAGACCTCTCGGTTTCACCAAAGCTGGGATCTATTTCTTACTTTCTTTAATTGCTCTGATGTAATTACAAGAAAAGGAAGAACTGACTTCATTAAACTGCCACTTTAAAATGAAAAGTAAAGTAAACAATTTCAGGAACTTAATTACCATTAGAAACAATCTACCTAAAATTGGGAACATGGAAATTGTAAAATAATGTAGGGTATAAAATCTTCAAAAATATTAAATTAAGTAACCATTCTTTTTTATATAATAATGATAAAAGTTACTTCACAATGTATTTGTGAAAATATGGAAAAAAGGGCCACGCATGGTGCCTCATGGCTGTAATCCCAGCACTCTGGGAGGCTGAGGTGGGTGGATCACCTGAGTTCGGGCATTCCAGACCTGCCTGAGCAAAAGCGAGACCCTGTCTCTACTAAAAAGGAAAAACTAGCCAGGTGTAGTGGTGGGCGACTAAAGTCTCAGCTACTTGGGAGGCTGAGGCAGGGGGATCACTTGAACCCAAGAGTTTGAGGTTGCTGTGAGCTGTGATGCCACAGCACTGTGCCCAGGGCAACAGAGTGAGACTCGTCTCAAAAAAAATATGGAAAAAGCATATGATCATCAGATAAAGCAGGTTCTAAAAATGATATTAGGGTTATAAATAAGTAAAATATAGGCTCGGCGCCTGTAGGTCAGCGGCTAGGGTGCTAGCCACACACACCGAAGATCGCGGGTTTGAACCCAACCCAGGCCTGCTAAACAATGACAATTACAACAAAAAAATAGCCGAGCACTGTGGCGGGTGCCTGCAGTCCCAACTACTAAGGAGGCTGAGGCAAGAGAAACGCTTAAGCCCTAGAGTTTGAGGTTGCTGTGAGTTAAGACACTACTGTACTCTTTTGAGGGTGACATAGTGAAACTGTCTCAAAAAAAAAAAAAATTTTTTTTTGTTACTGCAAACTGTGGCATATGTATATCATGGAGTACTATTCAGCCATAAGAAAAGATGGAGACTTTACATCTTTTATGTTTACCTGGATGGAGTGGAAACACATTCTTCTTAGTAAAGTATCTCAAGAATAGAAAAGCAAGTATCCGATGTACTCAATACTAATATGAATCCAATACATAAACAACTACACACCCACAGGAAAGAAAAACACAAGTATAGTCCAGCAAGGGGAAGGGGAGAGGAAGAGGAGGGGAGGGTGGGTGACTAGCGGGGTCTCACCTAACGTGTACCATGTGAGGGTGGTCAGCACGCCCCCTGGTGGGCGGGGTCTCACCTAACGTGCACAATGTGAAGTGTTCAGCACGCCCCCTGGTGGGCGGGATCTCACCTAACGTGCACAAGGTGAGGGTGTTCAGCACGCCCCCTGGTGGGCGGGGTCTCACCTAACGTGCACAATGTGAGGGTGGTTCAGCATGCCCCCTGGGTGAAGGGCTCAACTACAACCTGAACTTTACCTTAGAAACGCAAACAATGTAACCTAAACATTTGAACCCTCATATCAGTCTGAAATAAAAAAAAAATTATTATTGTCACAGTATAGTTTGGATAATAAAACAGCACAATACATGTTCAAAAACAAAAGAATCAAGACCATATGGATTTTTACTCTAGCACCCACTAAACACAGATCATAAACAATGCATCGATGGGCTCTCCCTTTGCCAGCACTAACTATATCCTCTCCCTGAAGGCAAGTTCCAGAAGTTGCATCCTTCTGCTCTAGTTGTGACCTGGGTCTCCTGGCAGCCAGGTGCATTCCTCTCTGCCTGCTCCACCCCTCAGCCCCAGAGGCTGACTCTACTCCAGACAGACAGAAGTCACTGAGTGCTGATCACACCAGGCCCCGGGAGGGCAGCCCGGCAAGAGGGAACACCGGCTTTGCCTTTTAGTTTTTGTTTATAATACAGAGCAACAACAACAAAAAAAAGCAGGTTGCATTTAAAGGACAGTTGAAACTGGGCTCAGGAGTCAGCCAGATTAAATATGTATAAAGTGCACAAAATAGTTCCAATCACACAGAAGGCAGTAAAGAAAGAATATTTTAAAACATCTCTAATACTTTAAATTTCCTAGCAAGGGAAATATAACACAATGGGTAAGACAATGGGAATAGACTTTTTAATTTAAAAAACAAGCTGAAGAAGGATACTATACACAGATTTTATGAGCTCATTTAAAAATATCCTTTCCTTTATCTTCCAGGCTGTTGTTGTAGGGTTCCCACTTTTTACATACTAACACTACAACAAAAGTTTATTATAATTTTTTTTTTGTAGAGATAGAGTCTCACTTTATCGCCCTCGGTAGAGTGCTGTGGCGTCACACAGCTCACAGCAACCTCCAACTCCTGGGCTTAGGCGATTCTCTTGCCTCAGCCTCCCGAGTAGCTGGGACTACAGGTGCCTATCACAACGCCCGGCTATTTTTTTGTTGCAGTTTGGCTGGGGCCGGGTTTGAACCCGCCACCTTCAGTATATAGGGCCAGCGCCCTACCGGCTGAGCTACAGGCGCTGCCCTACACCAAACATTTAAAACATTATTCTCAATGCAAACACTCAATGTATGACTTGTCCCCTTCATAAGCAGTATTTCTCCTTTGTAAATAATTACAGCTAATTCAAAGTATTAAAAATTGATTCAGGCTTGGCACCTGTAGCTCAGCAGCCATATACGCTGGGGCTGGAGAGTTCGAACCCAGCCTGAGCCTGCCAAACAACAATGACAACTGCAACAAAAATATAGTTGGATATTATGGCGGGCTCCTGTAGTCCCAGCTACTTGGGAGGTTGAGGCAAGAGAATTGCTTTAAGCCCAAGAGTTTGAGGTTGCTGTGAGCTGTGATGCCACTGCACTCTACTGAGGGCAACATAGTGAAACTCTGTCTTAAAAAAAAAAAAAAATTAATTCAAAGTATTTTCATCAGCATAATAATTTTGATGAGAATAAAGTATAACCTGTAAGTACAAAAGGTAAGTAGATTTATCCTTCTTAAATAATCCTCCAATATAAAAATGGTATGAATTATAGCAGTAAATTTATGAAGGCGGGGAGGGGGGAGAGTGGAGGATGGAGGGGGATTGGTGTGTTTCCACCTAAGGGCTCAATGTAAGGGTACATGGCACATCTCCTGAGTGTAGGACACAAGTACAACAGGGACCTTAACAAAAACAAAGATTGTAACATAATCATTTGTACCCTCATATGAATCTGAAATTAGAAAAAAAAAAAAAAGGGAAAATAAATCCCCATTCAAACCAACCTCTCCCCCCCACCCCCCAAATTAGGAAGGCGTATAAACTGCAAAAAAGTTTTTCCTTTGGCTTTTTTTTTTTTGAAACAGTCTTACTCAGCTGCCCTTGGTACAGTGCCGTGTGGCACTGTAGCTCATAGTCACCTCAAACTCCTAGGCGCAAGTGATCCTCCTGCCTCAGCCTCCTAAGTAGCTGGGACTACCAGCGCCCACCACAACCCCCAGCTACTTTTAGAGACAGGGTCTCACCCATGCTCAGGCTTGCCTCGCCCTCCTGAGCTCAAGCAATTCACCTGTCTCGGCCTCCCAGAGTACTGGGATTACACACATGAGCCACTGCGCCCAGCCTCATGGTTATAATTTTTGTTTATTGACAGAAAATGTATATACACTTTAAAGTTCAGATTAATAAAAATTAAACAGAATTTAAAATTTAGCACCTGAGGTGTACCATCCACATTTGTCGTGAATGGTGCAGATAGAGGACACTTCCTTCAAGACAGAGTTCTACTGGACCACGCTGATGTGGAAAATGTAGGCTAAAAGGTAAACCAAATGCCTAGGCAGAGGCATCATCCGGTTGAGAAACAGTTACAACACTGGAGGAGTCCTCCCATGATTCAGAAAATAAAAAGAAGTATACGTTACGAGCTATTGCTGAAATAAAGAAAAAAATACAATACAACTCTGGTCCTAATTGTGAGTTTCAGGAGGCAGGTGCGATGGTGGGTGGGGAGTGATCTGTTCACAGCTTCCCAGATGGCATCTCGCGCAGAGACAGAAACTGGCCTCACTCTCTCTCTATACACTCCTGAAACAATCTCATCCACACCTCTTTGGGACAGCGACATGAGAACGTCCACTCCCCACAAAGACGGAACTGACTAGGGCCTTCAGGTCCGTAAGTCCAGCTCCCTGTATTCCATCTCCACTTGGGATAGTTTGAAAGGGCGCTGGCCCCATATACCAAAGGTGGCGGGTTCAAACCCGGCCTTGGACGAACTGCAAAACAGAAAAATGGCCGGGCGTTGTGGTGGGCGCCTGTAGTCCCAGGTACTCGGGAGGCTGAGGCAAGAGAATCGCCTAAGCCTAGGAGTTGGAGGTTGCTGTGAGATGTGTGACGTCACGGCACTCTACTGAGGACGATTAAGTGAGACTCTGTCTCTACAAAAAAAAATAAAAAGTGCTTCGCGATCCAGCCAAAGCTGAACTCAAAATTTCTTGCCTTGCCTCCAGGGTAATAAAGAATTTGGCTGGCCTCCGTGTACTTCCTGTGAGGTAACCTCTAAGATCTAGGAACAAAGAACTTGGCTGCTCTTTGTCCCCAGTTCCTGGAAGGTGGCCTCTAGCTCTCTGGAATGTCTGAGTGGAAGAGTATCTTCATTATTCACTCTGGGCTCCTGAGGCCACATCTGACTGCATGTGCTAACAGGTGACAGGGTGAGCTGGAGATGACTTGGGATCATAGATGGGCATCCAGGACACCGACCCCGTGCCCAGAGTTGGGATTTTGAGCCGTGTGATGTCAGCCCCACCTATGGGGAACAGAGCGGGGCTGGAGACCAAGTTTATCCTCGGGCCAAAATTCAATCCATGCCTGCATAAGGAAACCCCCGTGAAAACTGGACACTGGAGTGCAAGTGAGCTCCCTTGGTTGGCAACAGCCCACAGGCTGCCACAATCCAAGTGCCAGGAGGATAACGGCCCTAACTCCACAGGGAAAGGGGAACAAAAACTCCTCATCTGGGACCATCTTAGACTTTGTCCAACGTGCCAACCCTCTGCTGTAATAAAACTGGAATTATTTGCAGAGCACTTTTCTGAGTTCTATGGATTGTCCTACTGAATTACGGAACCTGAATGTGTAGTAGAAACCTCAGAATTTGTAGCCAGCTGGTCAGAAGTGAGGGTTGCGTTTAGGGAACCCCTAAACTTGCAAATGGTATGTGAAGTGAGGGCATTCTTGGAGAGGCCTGTGCCGTCAACCCAGGGACTCTGGCCTCACTCTGCGTAGATGGTGTGAGAAGTCACTGAGCCCTCGGGCAGCCCAGCCCCATGTTCACTGTCACAGGAAACAGCATGTCCATCCATCCAGCGGCTGAACGGGGCACAGCAGGTCGCCACTGACGATCCCCCCGTCAATGGCCTTCCACATGATGAGTCAGGGAATTCACCCAAGTCCACATCCTGAGAAGTCAACTCTGTTCCCGTGTCTCCCACAGAGCCCTGCGTGACCCACCTTCCCCTCTCGGACCCGTGCTTGTCGTCACTCACACACCTGGCCACACGTGCCTCTGACACTCGGCTTCCCAACCTTATCTAAGTCTTGGTCTTTCCACCTGCTGCTCCCTCTGCTCGGAACGTCCTCCCAGGGCTCAGCAAGCTCCTCTTGTCATCGGGGCTCTGTCACACATCTTGTCCTCAGAACACCCTGCTCACCTGCCCAGTTCCAGAGAGCCTTCTGGTGACTGCCACATCTCACCACAGGGCTTATTTTCATTTTGTTTCTGACGTTTTCCTCTCAGAATTAAGCTCCACATCATATTTAATGCTGTGTTCCCACAGCCGAGAACAGTGTTCGGTACACGAAAGGTCTTTATTTATTGGATATCTGCATTGGATGCTCAGATGTTAGTGAATCTACTCTCAGCAGTTTCCTTGGACTTTAGTTCTGCCCTCCTCAAATCCATTCTCCACACCACAGCCTGAGTCATCTTTCTCAAACACTAATAGGATGACAGCCCTGGCTCATCAGAAACGGGCTCACTACCGTATTCCAGGAGAGCTCCATCTCTGAGGCCCAAATCACGAGGTCTCTGCACACCACGCCTCCTTCATCTCCTCTCCCCCGCTTCTCTGGCCCTGCCCATCTCCTGCCAACACCCCAGCACCCCAGGCTCTTGTGCCTCTCCGACATCCTGTGCCTTTCCCTGCCCTAGGATACGCATCTTCCAGGCCCAGTCTTCCTGGTCAATTCTGACCCATCCTTTGACTCTCCCCAACCACTGCTTCCCCTAGAAATCCTTGCCTAGCTTCTAGAGTTGGTTAGGCTACCCTCTTGTGCACGCCCACCACACCCTCCGTCTCGCCCGTCACAGCGCTGATCTGGGGCGCCCTGCGATTGTCTGGTACTTGCCTGCAGTCTTCTCAAGAGTGTGAGCCCCTTGGGGGCAGGGCCTTGTCTTACTCAGGGATATCGCTGCCCCTGAGCACAGTTCCTGCGGCATACTGCAGGTGCTCACAATGTATTTACTGAATCCGTTATATTGGTAAATCTGCCAGCAAAGTCAGAAGTCTTTGTTATTCCTTCCCTGTTCCCCACAGAGTATGTGTATGTTTATTTATTTACTGGAGATAAGGCTTCACTCTGTTGCCTGGGTTAGGGAGTGTAGTGAGTACAGTGGCATCATCACAGCTTACCGCAGCCCCACAGTTCGGGGCTGGAGCGACAGTCCCACCTCAGCTGCCTGAGTAGCTGGGACTTCAGATGTTATTTGTATGAATTCCATCTGTCATCCAAAGTAATCTCCTTTGCAGACTCATTCCAATCATAGGACCAAAACTCAAAATGTCTTAGAAAACTTCCTTTGCAAATGCTTTTGATCCTGCATAGATTCCTTTGAATCTTCTCCTACCTGATAAATCTTTGGCTTTAAAGGTGTTTACCTTTGCAAGCAACCAGTCATGAGGCCATGGCTAGTAAACAAGGTCAAAAACCCTGACATACTTGATCAAAACAAGGGTACATTTGGGTCAAAAACACTGTTCTGAAAACAACGTCAAGAACAGTTTCAGAAATATGTGTGTGTGTGCGCCACAGAGAGAGAGAAGAATAGTGTTTGAAGAGTCAGAAATCCTCTTGAAAATCTGAGGAAAATTATGGCTCCTTCCGCCACAGAAACTGCGGCTTCTGTACCCTAAAACACCCTGTGCATATCAGAAAGGCATGAACATGCTGAGGCCTCTCTAATGAGCCCGATTAAAATTCCATGGTTTACAGCATGGAATTGCTTTTGATTTTTTTTTCTCTACTGCCACCAACAGAAAAAAAACAAACAAAATCATTTTATACTCTGACGCATGTGTGTTGTGCGTATATATACACATATAGTTATACATATAGTTATCATGAAACTATATAGTTATTACAAAAGTTTCACAAAACATTTCTCAACCTTACTACTTTTGACAGTATCCCCTTCTATTTTATTTCATCAGGAAAAATGTTACTCGTGACCTAACGCATTATTTTCACAACACATGATTTGAAAAATAGCCATTTAGAGTAAATGTCATGTAACTGAAGTTAATGAAAAAGAGAAAACTTACTTGATTATAAACAGATTCTGATACCTTACTTTAAAATAACAAGCCTTTTTACTTTATAGTCAAACCTTTTAAAAGCTTGAATTTTCTTATGGCAAAATCATGTGCGGTGGTCACTCGTTAATGTGGCTAACAGAGACACCGGAGAGAGAAACCACTCAGTGGTCACAGAAACCTCATACCTTAATATTAGAAAACCATAGGTCATTTTCATGTAAAGTGGCAAGGTAGACAGATGTAAGAAGGCCCATGCAAAGGGCGAGGGTTCCGCCAGCTGTACATGACAGAATCTTCCACAATCTTCTACTGGCACAACCTTTTAGAAAAATGAAACATAAATAACTGGGTCAGTGAAAAATTTCGCACTTGATACTTCTACTTCAGGCTATCAAGTAAACTAAGTTCTAGCTTCTTATCACTGACGAAGCCTTCCTTGTCTCCAGCGGACGCGTTTCTGTGATTCCACAGACTTGCTGCCCGTCACTCTTCCAGCATCGGTTTTTAGCTCACTGGATGTAACTGTTGACTCGACCATTTAGCCAACTAGCATGTGAGCTTCTTAAAGACAAGAACATGGTCTTCTCCATTGTTTAATACCTAGGGCCTATGCCTAGCCCAGTTTTAACCACTGTTTAACTATGAAGTTTGGCAAAGGAGGAAATAAATGGGTTACATGGCTAGGATATAATCAATCTTTTAGATGATCTACTTTATAATGTGTGGTTTATTCATTAAAAGCTACAGAAAAACTTGATTATTTAAAATGTTTAAAAACCCACAGGGAAAACTAAGCCATTATAGCTCAGGTTAAAGGACACAGAAACTAGGAACAATATTTATAGCTCATGGGAGAGCTTGAATATGATCCTAAGAAGATGACTTTCAGGCTAATAAAAGCTAATGAACATCCCAGTCGGAAACAGGATGTGAACAGGTAACACACAAAAGCAAAACGGGCCAGTGCAGACAGACAGAAGACGTTCAAATTCGTTAGTGCTAAAATGCAAATCTAAACCACTTTTAGAAATCCTGGCCAATTTCACAGCTTACAAAATGCTCATCTCTGGGTTTTGGTAAAGATATAAAAAACAGATGTCTTCAGACACTACTGGGTTGAAGAATAAATTGGTCCCTCTCTGGAAATGCAACCTGGCAATAGTGTAAAAAATCCACCAAATAAGTATACTGTTTACCAGTAATTATCAATCTAGGGATGTTCCCTGCTATGGTTTGGTATTTGGCTCCTCCAGGTATGTTGAAACTTGACCCTGAATGTTGGAGGTGGGAGCTAATGACAGGTGTTTGTATCAGGGCAGCAGATCACTCAGGAAAGGGCTGGCTTGGTGCTGTTCTCCTGGTGGCAACTGAGTTTTTGCTGTACTAGTTCTGGGAGAACTGGTTGTGAAAGGGGCCTAGCACCTCCCCTTGCCCCGCCTCCTCTCTCGCTGTGTGGTCTCTGCACACGCCAGCTCCCTCTCCCTTTTCTCCATGAGTGATGGCAGCTAAAGACATTCGTGGGATGCAGATGTCAGCACCATACTTCTTGTACAGCCTGAAGAACAGTGAGCCAAATAAACCTCTTTTCTTTATAAATTACCCAGCCTCACATATGCCTTTATAGCAACACAAACGGAGACACACCCTAAGGAAATAATTAAAGTTTTAGACAAACATGTGGCCACAGGGATATTTATTACAGCTCTGTATTAGTAAAAGCTTAGAAAAAAAATCTTAATATTCAATAAGGATTTAGATAAATCATTCTACAGCCACACAATGGAATACTACATAATGACAGCATTTTAAAAAATATATTTGATGATTCATGATATGTTCCTAACATAAGAAAAAAAAATAGCAAGTTACAAAACAGCACATAGAGCTCAAATTTGTAAAACTACATGTGACTGCTCATGGGTGTACAGCCTGGACATTAGGTGGTAAGACGGTGTTATCAGTGGTAGTCTCAGGAGGGGTGGGCTTGTAAGAGTATTTTTTCCTTCTTTTTAACTTTGGTTTCCACGGCTTTTTCCTGAGATGAACAAATACTACTTTGGTAAAACAATCCCCAAAGTTATATTTTAGTTCAAGAAACAAAAAAGGAAAAATGCCAAAGCACTTGGTATTGTCCAAAATTCAGTACTTGCTTATAGTCGAGCTGCGTGCCTGACCTCCCACTACAGATTACTTGTATTTTATTAAACTGTCTCCCCAAATTACTCTATTAGCTTTGGCTGGTACGAATTACATGCAACATGGCTGCAAATAATATAAATTCTTTCAGGTATCTCAAATGGTTGATAAACAGAAAATTTCTCAGGCTAACCTTTAAAATCCTGACCATACTTATCATAAAAGCAAGAAGGTGGTAATTAACACCATTTGAGGTATCACTTATTAAGTCTTTACCTTATATAAATAATTTACCAAGTGCTCATCACTTTTTTCATCCCCTCCCAAAAAAAAGCAGAGGAAAAAAATTTCAGGAATTTGACTGAAACTTATAAAAAAAAAATACATTTTTTTTTTTTTGCAGTTTTTGTTTGGGGCTGGGTTTGAACCCGCCACCTCTGCCATATGGGGCCAGCACCCTACTCCTTTGAGCCACAGGCGCTGCCCAAGAATCAAAAATATTTTGATCCACATTTCAATACTTGGATAAAATGAGAAACTCATGCAAGGTGAGGCTGCCTGGTGCGAAGGGTAAGGGAAACTAAGCTCTGAAGGGTGGGGAAGGCAGCGTCTAGACCAGTCATGTCCAACTGGTATGCTGTGGCCCACTGGTGTGCGGTAAGAGGATCCTAGCTGTGCTGTGAAAAATTTTAAAGCTAAATTTTTTTTGAAAGAAGTTCAAAGCATAGTAAGAATATTCTTTTTTTTGATCAACATAATTTAAGTGTGCTGCGGAAGTTTATAGTTCAAGTGTGCTGTGAGATAAAAACAGTTGAAAAACATTGATCTAGAAAGTCAAAAGATCAGACTGGCATCACCATAAGCAAACGGACAGACAGCTGACAACGGTCCTAATCAAAGCTCTTTTATCTCTTACTTAACCCTAACTGTAAAACCCATATAGTCAGGTCACAATCAAAGTATCGAGGTACAAGTCTTCTCAGCTGTTGGGTCTTGCCAAATTTTTACCTCAATGGAGAATGGTATTTTAATACACAGAAATAAAAGCAACCCCCAACTGCCACCTACCAGATGGCAGTTTACTTTCCAACTTCACATTTTCTTCTTGTGCTGGAGAATCCTCAGAAATATCAGTGGCTTTTATTTCTTTTCTTTGCCGGATGGACATCATGATGTTAGACTTTCACGCATCGTTCTTCCAACCACTCCTACAAACAACATAGAAATAAACAGCCCATCCACATGTCCCAGCACTGTCTCCCCCCTCAATGCATCCCGTGTTCATCTGGGCTTCAGTGACTTGACTTGTGCCATTTTCCCATCCATACCTAAACCAGCATTCAAAGCCACACACGCTACAAAAAATTATTTGATTTCATCATATTCTTATTTTATTTTGGAGAGTCTCACTATGTTGCCCTTGGTAGAGTGCTGCGGCTTCACAGCTCACGGCAATCTCAAACTCTTGGGCTTAAGC
>CAUYRH010049406.1:0-77843 GCA_963574655.1 Perodicticus potto | reverse complement strand
ATTTATAGAAAAGTTAGAAAAATGAAGAAAAATGTGTATAAGAAAATGGATTATCTATAATATTATCCTGCACATGGAATGAATCACTCTTAAAACTCTTAGTATGTTTTGTCCCAAGAATTGCCTTCACGTATAAAATATTCACCCTTTACAAAATCAGATTTATACTCTAAATACATGTGAAATTTTTTATTTACTTACCTTTAAGGCAAAAGGCTTTTGCCAGAACAATGCATTTTTTTTATTGTATCATAGCTGTGTACATTAGTTCAATCATGGGGTACAGTGTGCGGGCTTCATATACAATCTGAAATATTTTCATCCACCTGTTCGACATAATGTTCATGAGATTGGCTACTGTATAAGCCACCAAAAGAGTGCATAAGAATGTATTTAACTGTCTGCAGAGTAGCTGTTGTTGTCCCCAATTTGTAGCTAGAGAAATTGAAGGTAGGAAAGCTGAGTAATATGCTGAGACAGTACAGCTTATGGGGAAGAGACACAGGATTCAGAACCAATGCAGATGCTCCAAATCAGATGCTCAGGGCCACTCCTACATACCCTTGGTCTGCCCTGGAGATCACCAGCAGACAGTTCTGTACATGCCCATGGATTTATGTCACTCTCTGTTTGAAGGTGCTCTATAGACAGAGAGCATAAGCTTGTCTCCTACATGGCATGGCTTGGAAGTGTTGTGAGGTTTATGCCCCTAAAGTCACCATCCCAGGGTGACATGGGAACCGGCACCCAAGTTCCTGAGTTTCCTCACTTCCTGGTGGATGATTCCAAGGAGGGCCTTCCTCAGCCCTTCACAGGGCCCCCAGTAGGACTGAGCACCAGCTGCCCACATAGTAACCTGCTCGTTTGGACACTTTTGCTGCTCTGCTCTCCCATTTCCCTTCCCCACTGGTGCTGCCCAAGTAAACACACGAGCACAACCCCATTCCTGGATAGCTCCTTTGGGGGGTACCCAAGCCAAGACCATCTCAGGCACACTCACATTCAGCATCCCTCAGAGTTGCTTAGTGACATCCCTCGCAAACCCTCCTTTGCCTTATCTTACTATGATACTAATAGATGAATCTTTTTTGAGTGATTGTGACATTTACAATAGTAAGGAGTCTTATGCCTATAGTCTAATTCTTTAGGAAGTTATTCCATTTCTTAGTTTTAGTCTTAAAAGCAAAATCATTAGGTAAACAACTCAATTCTCATAAGGCCTGTTTTACAGATGAGGTAAAATTGGCCCAAATAGGTTAGTTACATCACTCGTGGTTTCACAGAGAGTTAATGACTATTTTCTTCAATTTCCTGTTGAATCCATTCATTATATACAGATTGTACACTAAGCACCCTGGCTTACTCTGTATTTTAAGTCTAGAATAATAAGATTGGCAATTGTAGAAAAATTAATTAGTTAATTAAAAATAAACTGATTTGCAATTGGAGAAAAACAGTAATTAGTTAATTAAAAATAAATAAGATGACTATAATCCTTAATACTGTTAACTTAAAATGTTTTTCCCATGAATTCAATGAATTCGCAACATAGTTTAGAGAGCAAGGAGTTTAATCTTATCTACTAAAAAAGGACAAATAAAATATGAAAAATAAAAGGTCACACTTTTAAAGGTAATTGTGTCTCCTCTTTTTGTACACCTTTTTCCTCTGGTAGAACTTTCTGTTAGATCTACTTGTCACCATAGGGAACTTCATTCATTCAACATGGAAGATTTTGAAATGACAGCATAAAATGGAGTTGCTTTGGGCAAGAGTGTGAGATTTTGGCCTTACTAAAACCATACAGGAATTATTAACACATACAAATAATGACGCAAGCATGTCTCTAACAAACACGCAGACCTCACTGATGGTTGCTTCTCGTGAGGTTGTTCCCCAGACTCTACGTGGCTCTGTGCTCTGTTTTTCTTTGGTTCTCACTTCTTAAAGAGTCCATCATTCCCCCCATTTCAGACTATTCTCTCCTGGGTCTTTCCTAATCTAAACCTCAAGATCTCTTGATTTACTTAGACTTCAGCCTCTTATCCTCAACTACCAGCTGTAAGTTTTTATTTAGATGTCCTAGAGGGGCTTCAAACTCAGTATGTCTAAAAGAAGACTTTTGGCTTCTATGTCTATGTCCATACATTCCTTTACCCTCAAAATATTGCAACTTGTTTGACTCATTCATCTTTGTTCTCCATGCCCAAAGACTGATTCCTTTCAATTTTACTATTCTCAGTGGAATCCTATTGTCACAATGCTGTTTAATCACCTTTGCCTGAGTCACACGAACAGGTTCCTTAACCCTTGCCAATCCCTACCACCACCACCTTTACCTCAAATTTCACTGCTACTCCAGGTATTACTGGGGACTTACTCTTTCCAAGTCCCCAGGTGACTCCTTGCACCAAGTGTGATTTCCCCTGTTAGAGTCCCAAGAGTCTTTCTATTATGTCCCCATTTTGGTCCAAGTCAATTATTTTTATTCTGCTACATGTAGAATAAAATTTGGTCAATGTCCAAAGCACCAGAGTTCTCTAGTGTTTCAACTCACAATATTTCCATCATTTCACACAGCTGCATAAAATAATGCTCTCTGAAGTTAATTCCTATTTTCTGTTCACTAAACTACTTAGTACAGTGTTAAACACCAGTAGCAGCTCAATTACTATTTATGAACTAGAAAGTTAATGGCTAAAACATAATTTTTGAGAGCAAAGAATACATATTGCAGAAGCCACTAAAAAAATTCAGTATACTGGGTATCTGTACATCCAATATATCTGATACAGTACCTCAGAGCTTATAGGCTGGGATGGCCCTCCCTCCCCAAAGAGAAAATCATTATTGCCCAAGTCAAAGGTGTGTCAGTCAGAAGATCAGAACACACCAGAGCACCTAGGATCTAGTGAGACAACTCCCTAGACTCTGATCATATCCCAGTGGGTTTCTGTGTACGTTAATGTTTTACCCTGGAGAAGAGAAGGAAACTCATTGGGGTTTTTTTTGCAGTTTTTTGCTGGGGCTGGGTTTGAACCTGCCACCTCCAGTATATGGGGTCAGCGCCTTACTCCTTGAGCCACAGGTGCCACCCCATGGAAACTCATTGTTTTCACTAAGAATAGTATGGGAGTCATACACAGAAAAAAAAATCTTCTTATACCTGAAAAGAATATTAATTAAATATTATAGAGTATGAACTAAATAATGCACAAATTAAACCCTTGTACATGATACAAGTTGTTCCTTGAATCTGTCACTTAAAAATAAGGTCTTAATGGTAGAAGTGAGTTTACATTCTAAGACAGTGATCTTCAAGTATGGCTGTTCATCAGAGTTTTGGAGGAAGAAAGGTAATATTAAAAAATATTTTTTGCTTAATATTGCTTTGTCTATTTGGACTCTTTTCTGGTTCCATATGGAGTGGAGAATTATTTATTTTATATCTGTAAAAAATAATATTGATATTTTAATGGGGATTGCATTGACTCTGTAGATCACTTTGAGCAGTACAAACTTTTCTTTTCAATTGAGGGTACAAAGAATTAGATTACAACATTTGCATTTGTTAGGTTAAGTCCCTTTTATAACAATGTACTGATCTCTAGAGATGTGCCATCCACCCTAACATTGTGCCCGTTAAGTGGGAACACTCCCATTCCCCCTCTCCTCCCTTCTCCCAGCTCCCTCGAACCCCTACTCCCCATCTTGAATTGATTGGAGTTTTTCCCATGTGTGGGTATGTAATAGATTGTCTGCTGGCTTCATATTAGAATTGAGTAACTTGGATTCTTTCATCTCCATTTCTGTGATACTTTACTAAGAAGAATGTGTTCCAACTCCATCCAGGTTAATATGAAAGATGTAAAGTCTTCATCTTTTTTACTGGCTGAATAGTATTCCATGACACACATATTCCACTTCTTAATCCATTCCTGGGTTAGTGGGCATTGATTGTTTGCACATCTTGGTGATTGTAAATTGAGCTCTGATAAATAGTCTAAAGCAAATGTCCTTATGATAAAATGATTTTTTTTCTTCTGGGTAGATGCCTAGTAATGGGATTGCAAGATCAAATGGGAGGTCTAATTTGGAATCTTTGGAGATTCTCCATATATCACCTAATCCCAATGAGAAGAGCCATAACCATAAAGTCTCAAAACTGCAGATGCTAGGTCAGATGTGGAGAGAAGAGAACACTTTTACCCTGTTGTTGGGACTACAAACTAATACAACCTCTTTAGAAAAAAGTATAGACATTTTAACAATGTTGATTCTGCTGATACATGAGCATGATATATTTTTCCCACTTGTTTATATCCTCTGCAATTTCCTTCTTTAGTAACTAGTAGTTCTCCCTGTAGAGGTCTTTTATCTCCTTGTAAATATGTTCTGAGGCATTTTATTTTCTTTGTTGCTATTACAAAAGGTACTGAACCTTTGATTAATGGTCAGCTTGTATAGGAATACTATTGATTTGTGCACATTGGTTTTGTAACTTGAGACTCTGCTAAGTTTATTCGTCAATTCCCAGAGTCTCTCAGCAGAATCTTTGGGATATTCTAGGTATAAGGTCATAATATCAGCAAAGAGTGATATTTTGACCCCTTCTCTTCCCATTTGAATATCTTTGATTTTCTTCTCCTATCTCATTGCTCCAGCTAGGACTTCCAGCACCATTTTTAAATACAAGTGGTAACAGTGGAAAACCTTGCCTAATTCCAGATCTAAACAAGAATGCTTTAATTTCTCCTGCTTAGAATGAGTCTGAATGTATATTTGTCATGTATGGTTTTATTTTGAAATATGTTTCACATATGCCTATTTTTTTTTAGGAGTTCTATGTTTTATACAGAACCAGAGAAGAGACTGAATAGCTAAAGCAAATTTAGTAAAAAGGACAAATCATGAGGTATCACTTCACTAGGCTCCTATCTGTATTGCAGATCTATAGTAACCAAAACATCATGGTACTGGCAGTGACCAATGGATCAGAACAGAAAACCCATGTTGAAAACATGTTCACATTGCCATCTGATCTTTGAAAAAGCATAAGATAATATACATGGGGGAAAAGAATCCCTATTCAGTAAATGGTGCTGGGAAAATTGGATAGCCAGATGTAGAAGACTGAAACAGGATCTGCACTCCTCACCACTCACAAAAATTAATTCATAATGGATGACAGACTTAAACCTAAGGCATGAAACCACAAGAATTATAAAAGAAAATGCTGTAAAAACCCTTATAGACATTGGGCCAGGCAAATAATTTATGTAGAAGAGGCCAAAGGCAGTCATAGCAACAACAAAGATTAACAAATGAGATCAATCTGATTAAATTTAAAAGCTTCTACACAGCCAAGGACACATAAATAGAGCTAATAGTCAACCTACAGAATGGGATGAAATATTTGCTATAAATCTGATAAAGGTCTGATAACCAGAATCTAAAAGAACTCCAGTAAATAGGCAAGAAAAAAATTGAACAATCCCATAAAAAAGTGAGTGAAAGGCATCAATAGAAGCTTTTCAAAAGACGATAGACTAATGACCAATAAATACGGAAAAATGATCAATGTCTCTAACTATCAGGGAAATGAAAATAAAAACCACAATGAGATATCCTTAACTCCAATGAAAATGGCCTTTACTTCTTATCAAAAAATCCCACGGCGGGGAACTATGGCTCATGCATGTAATCTTAGCACTCTGGGAGACAAAGGCAGGAGATTTCTTTGAGCTCAAGAGTTCAAACCCAGCCTGAGCAAGAGGGAGATCCCATCTGTACTAGAAAAAAAATAATCAGGTGTTGTGGTGGGTGCCTATAGTCCCAGCTACTTGGGAGGCTGAAGCAGTAAGATAGCTTTAACCCAGGAGTTGGAGGTTGCTGTGAGCTGGGCTGATGCCATAGCACTCTATCCTGGGCAACAGTGTGAGACTGTCCTAAAAGAAAAAAATCTGAGAGACATTGGAGGCAAGATGGCCCATTGGAGCCAGATTTCCACAGAGGCTCCTGTCTAGAAGGAGAGTTAAAGGACAAAGTTTAGCAAGAAAGCTGATGGTTTGGATCTGAGCCAAGAGAGAAGGCTGAAGAACAATACATCAACCCTGCTGACATGAGCTGTGACCCTAAGTATACAAACAAAAGGTACAAAAACCATTGCCAAGCAGACAGGAGTCCCCTCCCCCATGAGAACGGCTTGCAGTATACTCCATACAAACAAGTGAGCAGAGTTCAAATATTTTCCCATTTTATCCCACAGGAGAGACCCTCTAAAAAACAGATCTCCTTCCCCTACTAGGGTGCCACGGCACTCTCTTGCCAGGCATAAAACTGTATAAAACTGTATATATTCTCTACTTGCAATTTTGAACTCCCAGCACTCCCCTCCACTCTCACACCAAGATTTGGAAATCTGTCCCCCATGGAATCCAGATTCTTGGGCATTTTCTTGAAGGGTGTGGATGGGGCATGGGCTTTTGTTGATCTGTGCTGATTCTCCAGCACTGGAGAAAGGAGAGGATTGTCAGCTGAGAGAGAACCTCAGCTGAGAGGGAACCACGCAGGAGCACAGAACAGCAGCCTCGGTGGGAACAATAGAGTTCACACACCTTGGGATGTGTTGAAAGGACATACCCAGTCTCTCTGGGCAACCAGAGGAAGTTGGGCTTCTTCTCCAGTAGCAGCCACTGGTGGAACAGAACTGGGACTGAAATGCAGGCCCTGTGGGTAAAGGGTATGCCTGAAGCAGTACCGGCCTGTGTGGACCATGGGAACTAGAATACACATGCACAGAGACAGCAGACTCCCAGGGCATGGCTGACCCAGAGGACTGCTTCACTGAGTCTCAGGAACTGCAGCTGAGATTGGGCAGTGGCACAGACAGGACACAGTTACTCAAACAGGGTCTATATTCCTGGGACAGAAACAAATTTTGTGAAGTTTTTCTGTTCTGTCAGCAACATCAATCAGGGGCAAGGCTGGAACTGAGTGAAACACCCCAACTCTCATTAAGCATCCGAGGTTATGAGGCCTCACCTCCCCCTGCCGGATAGTGGCAGAGAGTAGTGGCCTGGCTGGGGAAACATAGATCTCCCTGTGACTCAGTCAGGTGCAAAACCCCTGCAGCACCTACTCATTGGAAGGAACTAGGTCACAGCCCTGCGGGGTTACCAGTGACTAGGTGTGACAGAGGTGCAAGGAGGGGGAAGGAGACATCAACCTTCCCAGACTAATTTATTTGCTGGGTGAGTCCTTCTGACCTCACGGAACACCGGGGTGAATCATACTCAAACTGCCAGCAGACCCTTGCTATCTAGTTGCCAGAGACCTTTTGAACTCTCCCACCTGAGACCGGTGCTGACTGGCACAATTGATTTTGACCTCTTGAACTGGGCCAACCACTTGAGGACTATCCAAAGTGGTACCCTGGGTGTGTGGTTGTGGAAAGGTTTGATATTCCTTTTCCAATTGTTGCCTGTGGGGGGGCAGAGTGACTTAATTGCTGGTAATTCTCCACAGTTCAGATTTCAAGCCAGAGTAACTGATTCACTAGGGTAAGACAGAGATCAGCTGAAAATAAGACAGAGCCACTTAGCCCCACCACACTAAGAAGGTCCCCAGTTTATCAGGCTGGAGCACTGTATAGGTCCTTGGCAAAACTGTAGGGGAAAAGATACAGATACCAGTCCCAGCTTTTGGGCAAAGGACTGGCCAATCACTACTCCTGGAGCCCCCAATCAACTTCTCCTTATCTGCCCATCTAGCCAAACGGTGTAAAATAATCACAGGGCAGAATCAGCAGAAAAACTCCGGTAACATGAATTACCAGAGTAGATCAACCCCCCCCCAAGGAACAATTTGGTGGACACAACTGAAGATCTCATTCATAAACAGATGGCTGAGATATCAGAAACCAAATTCAGAATTTGGATTGCAAATAAGATCAATAAAATAGAGGAAAAATTGGAATTAGAAATTCAAGAAGCATTTCAAAAGTTGTCTCAAGTATTCCAGTAATTCAAAGACAAAATCACCAAAGATTTTGACACATTGAGACAAAAATTTGCAAACCTCAAAGATCTGAGAAATACAGTAGAATCTCTCAGTAAGAGAATGGAGCAGGCAGAAGAAAGGATTTCTGACATTGAAGACAAAGCTTTTGAACATTCCCAAACTCTCAAAGAGGAAGAGAAATGGAGAGCAAAAACAGATCATTCTCTCAGTGAGCTCTGGGATAATTCAAAGAGAAACAATATTTGCCTGATAGGGATCCCTGAAGATGATGAAGTGGCTTTGGAAGGCACAGAGGCTCTTCTCCATGAGATCATGAAAGAGAATTTTCCAGACATGCCAAGAGATTTGAAATTCAGATAGCAGACAGTTTCAGAACTTCAGCATGACTCAACCCAAATAAGACATCCCCCAGGCACATCACAATTAACTTCATTAAAGTTAATATGAAGGAGAAAATTCTGAAAGCAGCCAGACATAAGAAAACCATAAGCTACAAGGAGAAAAATTTTAGATTGACTACGACCTCTCTGCTGAAACCTTTCAAGCTAGAAGAGGGTGATCATCAAGTTTTAACCTCCTAAAACAAAATAACTTTAACCCAGGATCCTGTATCCAGCTAAACTGAGTTTCATTTATGATGGAGAAATTAAATACTTTAATGACATTCACATGTTGAAGAAATTTGTCATAACAAAAACAGCTCTCCAGCATATCCTCAGACCTATCCTCCATAATGACTAGTGCAATCCTCCACCACAAAAGTAAACACACTCAGAAACTTTTGATCAAATTCCAATTTCCACAGTGGGGAAAGGATTAAAAATGTCCACTGGACTTTCAAACAACTCAATACCCAAAATTCCACCAGGCTTATCAATATTCTCAATTAATGTGAATGGCTTAAATTGTCCTCTCAAGAGGCAGAGGTTGGCTGACTGGATACAAAAGCTCAGGCCAGATATCTGCTACATACAAGAATCTCATGTTACCTTAAAAGATAAATATAGACTCAGGGTGAAGGGATGGTCATCTATATTCCAGGCAAATGGAAAGCAGAAAAAAGCAGGTGTTGCAATCTTATTCGCAGACAAAATAGGCTTTAAACCAACAAAAGTAAGGAAGGATAAGGATAGACACTTCATATTTATTAAGGATAATATTCAAAATGATGATATTTCAATTATTAATATTTATGCACCCAACCAGAATGCGCCTCAATGTATAAGAAAAACTCCAATAGACACGAGCAACTTGATTTCCTCCAGCTCCATAGTAGTCAGAGATTTTAACACTCCTTTAGCAGTGTTGGATAGATCCTCCAATAAGAAACTAAGAAAAGAAATTTGAGAATTTGAGATTTAAACTTAACCATTCAACATTTGGATTTAACAGACATCTACAGACACATTTCATCCTAACAAAACTGAACACACATTCTTCTCATCAGCCCACAGAACATACTCCAAAATCAACCACAGCTTCGGTCACAAGTCTAACTTCAGCAAATTTAAAAGAATAGAAATTATTCCTTGCATCTTCTCCCACCATCATGGAAAAAAGTTGAACTCAGTAACAACAGGAATCTGCACACTCATACAAAAACATGGAAGCTAAATAACCTTATACTGAATGATATAGATGGGTCACAGACGAGATTAAGAAGGAAATTACCAAATTTTTGGATCAAAATGATAATGAAGACACGAATTATCAGAACTTCTGGGATATGGCAAAGGCAGTCCTAAGAGGGAAATTTATAGCACTGAAAGCCTTTCTCAAGAGAACAGAAAGAGAGGAAGTTAACAACTTAATGGGACATCTCAAGCAACGGGAATAGGAAAAACATTTCAATCCCAAACCCAGCAGAAGAAAAGAAATAACCAAAATTAGAGCAGAATTAAATGAAATTGAAAACAAAAGAATCATACAACAGATCAATAAATCAAAAATTTGGTTTTTTGAGAAGGTCAATAAAAGAGATAAACCTTGAGCTAACCTAACCAGGAAAAAGAAAAAGTAAAATATCTAATTTCATCAATCAGAAATAGTAAAGACGAAATAACAACAGACCCCTCAGAAATTCAAAAAATCCTTAATGAATATTACAAGAAACTTTATTCTCACAAATATGAAAATCTGAAGGAAATTGACCAATACTTGGAAGCACGCCACCTTCCAAGACTCAACCAGAATAAAGTGGAAATGTTGAATAGGCCTATATCAAGTTCTGAAATAGCACAAACTATACAAAATCTCCCTAAATAGAAAAGCCCAGGACCAGACGGCTTCACGTCAGAATTCTACCAAACCTTTAAAGAGGAATTAGTACCTATATTACTCAACTTTTTCCAAAATATAGAAAAAGAAGGGATACTACCCAACACATTCTATGAAGCAAACATCACCTTGATCCCTAAACCAGGAAAAGACTCAACAAGAAAAGAAAATTATAGACCAATATCACTAATGAATATTGATGCAAAAATATTCAACATGATCCTAACAAACAGAATCCAGCAACACATCAAACAAATTGTACACCATAACCAAGTGGGTTTTATCCAAGGGTCTCAAGGCTGCTTCAATATATATAAATCTATAAATATAATCCAGCACATAAACAAATTAAAAACAAAGACCGTATGATTCTCTCAATTGATGCAGAAAAAGCTTTTGATAATATCCAGCATCCCTTCATGATCACAACACTTAAGAAAATGGGTGTAGAAGGGACATTTTTAAACTGATAGAGACCATGTATAGCAAACCCACAGCCAATATCATATTGAAAGGAATTAAATTGAAATCATTTCCACTCAGATCAGGATCCAGGCAAGGATGCCCATTGTCTCCACTCCTCTTTAACATTGAAATGGAAGTTTTAGCAATTAGTGAAGCAATTAGTTTTAGCAATTAGTGAAGAAAAGGCGATCAAGGGTATCCATATAGGGTGAGAAGAGATTAAACTTTCACTCTTCACAGATGATATGATTGTATACCTGGAAAACAACAGGGATCCTACTACAAAACTCTTAGAATTGATCAAGGAATACAGCAGTGTCTCAGGTTACAAAATCAATACTCATAAACCTGTAGCTTTTATATATACCAACAATAACCAAGCAGAAAACACATTCAAGGACCCTATTCCATTCACAGTAGTGCCAAAGAAGATTAAATATTTGGGAGTTTACCTAACAAAGGATATGAAAGATTTCTATAAAGAGAACTACGAAACTTTATAAAATGAAATAGCTAAAAATGTTAACAAATGGAAAAACATACCATGCTCATGGCTAGGAAGAATCAGCATTGTTAAAATGTCCATACTACCCAAAGCAATATACAATTTTAATGCAATCCCTATTAAAGCTCTATTGTCATACTTCAAAGATTTTGAAAAAATAATACATTGTTTTATATGGAATCAGAAAAAACCACGAATAGCCAAGACATTACTCAGAAATAAAAACAAAGCAGGAAGAATTACACTACCAGACCCCAGACTATACTACAAATTGATACCAATCAAAACAGCATGGTACTGGCACAAAAACAGAGAGGTAGATGTATGGAACAGAATAGAGAACCAAGAGATGAACCCGGCTACCTACCATTATTTGATCTTTGACAAGCCAATTAAAAACATTCAGTGGGGAAAATATTCCCTATTTACCAAATGGTGCTGGGTGAACTGGCAGGCGACCTGTAGAAGACTGAAACCAGACCCACACCTTTCACCATTAACTAAGATAGACTCTCACTGGATTAAAAATTTAAACTTAAGACATGAAACTATAACAACACTAGAAGAAAGTGCAGTGAAAACTCTTGAAGGAATTGGCCTGGGCAAATATTTTATGAGGAGGACTCCCTGGGCAATTGAAGCAGCATCAAAAATTCACTACTGGGACCTGATCAAACTAAGAAGCTTCTGCACAGCCAAGAACACAGGCAGTAAAGCAAGCAGACAGCCCTCAGAATGGGAGAAGATATTTGCAGGTTATGCCTCTGACAAAGGTTTAATAACAAGTATCCACAGAGAACTCAAATGTATTAGCAAGAAAAAAAACAAGTGATCCCATCTCAGGGTGGGCAAGGACCCTGAAGAGAAACTTCTCTGAAGAAGACAGGCACACAGCCCATAGACACATGAAAAAATGCTCATCCTTAATCATCAGAGAAATGCAAATCAAAACTACTTTGAGATATCATCTAACCCCAGTAATATCAGTTCACATCACAATATTCCAAAACCAGAGATGTTGGTGTGGATGTGGAGAAAAGGGAACACATGTACATTGCTGGTGGGAATGCAAACTAATACGTCATTTTTGGAAAGATGTTTGGAGAATACTTGGAGATCTAAAAATAGGCCTGCCATTTGATCCTATAATTCCTGTACTAGGTATATATCCAGAAGACCAAAAATCACATTATAACAAAGATATTTGTATCAGAATGTTTATTGCAGCACAATTCATAGTTGCTAAGTCATGAAAGAAGCCCAAGTGCCCATCAACCCACGAATGGATTAATAAATTGCGGTATATGTACACCACAGAATATTTTGCAGCCTTAAAGAAAGATGGAGACTTTACCTCTTTCATGTTTACATGGATAGAGCTGGAACATATTCTTCTTAGCAAGATATCTCAAGAATGGAAGAAAAAGTATCCAATGTACTAAGCCCTACTATGAAACTAATCTATAGCTTTCATATGAAGGCTATAATCCAATTATAGTAGAAGAATATGGGGAAAGGGGCAAGAGAGGGGTGAGGAGGGGGAGGATGTGTGGAGGGAGGGTAATTGGTGGCATCACACCTACAATGCATCTTAGAAGGGTACAGGTGAAACTTACTAAATGTAGAATACAAATGTCTGAACACAATAACTAAGAAAATGCCATGAAGGTTATGTCAACCAGTTTGATGAAAATATTTCAGATTGTATATGAAACCAGCACATTGTACCCCATGATTGTATTAATGTACACAGCTATAATTTAATAAAAAGAAAGAAAAAAATCCCAAAGCAACAGATCCACATGTGGATGTGGAGAGAAAGGGACACTTATACACTGTTTGTGGGACAATTTCTATGGAACGTCACATGGGGACATCTCAAAGAACGAAAAGTAGACCTATCATTTGTTCCAGCAATCCCACTAGTAGGTATTCACACAAAGGAAAAGAAGTCATTTTATCAGAAAGACATGTTCTCTCTAATGTTTATTGAAGCACACGTCACAATCACAAAGATGTGCCAACAACCCAATTTCTCACCAATCCTTGACTCAGTGAGTGGGGCGCCAACCCCATATACCAAGGGTGGTGGGTTCAAACCCGGCCCTGGCCAAACTGCAACAAAAAAATAGCTGGGTGTTGTGGCGGGCGCCTGTAGTCCCAGTTACTCGGGAGGCTGAGACAAGAGAATGGCCTAAGTCTAGGAGCTGGAAGTTGCTGTTAGCCATGAAGTCATGGCCCTCTACCACGGGTGACAAAGTGAGACTCTGTCTCTAAAAAAAAAACAAAAACAAAATAGTGCCCTCGTATCCTTTGCAAGAACCTACATGGAACTGGGGACAATTTTTTTTAAGTGAAGTATCTCAAGAATGGGAAAAGAAATGCCACATGCACTCACTGTTAAGTTGGAAGTAATCAATCAATATCCAGGGTGCATTTGGTAGTAAAATTAAATAGGAAGTGAGAGGGTGGGAGGGGGCAGGAAAGGAGGGGTAGATTCACGTCTAACAGGTACAGTGAACACTACCCAAGTGATGGGCATACTTGTATCTATGACTCAAACTATACAAAGCTATTCATGTAATCAAAATGTCTGTATCCTCATAGTAACCTGAAATAAAAAAATTTCAATTTGTTTTTTTTTTTAATTATGATGCCTGGACCCAAACAATCACAGATAATGATTTAGCAGCTATGGAATAAAGCCTGTACAATTTTTAAAGCTTCTTGGAAATTCTGATGAGCATTCAGGATTGAAGACTATTGTTCTAGATGTAGCAGCAGGCACAGATGTAGGTGTGCATTCTGTCTTTGTATTAGGAGTCTCTGATTTGAATGAATAAACCAACCAAGTATTAAAGAAAATGCTTCTGGGCTAGAAAAACAAGGCTTGGTGGAGGAAGGTGATCTCCTATAAGCCTATATCACTAATTTAGATTCTTCTGTCCAGTAGACTATAATAAAGCTATATGCTTAATCTACTCTCACTCCAGAGGTAAAAAGAAATAGACCTGTTGGCTGTCATTGACTTCAAGGATTCTGAATGGCTACAATTTGCAACACCTATCAGAAACAAGAAGTATTTTAAATCGAATTAAAAGCATTCTCTTCGATCTTTTCAAATAGATAAGATTCAACATTAAATCAACAATAGGAAAGGTTCAAGTAGAAATTTGTCAATAAGGATAAATCCAAATGCTGTCAACTCAAAGGTAACTAAATGATTTATAATGAGGGGAAGAGAAACTTACTTTCTCAAAACACTGAACTCCACAGTTTTCCTATGATTCCTTTAATGTCTTTCATTTTCTCCCATGTTCTCCTACATTTTCCTATTCAGATAATTGTGTTTGGATTTCCATATGAAATGTCAGATTACATCATAAATCCACTCACTAACAAAGTTACATGGAAACATTTTAATTTTCCACAGAGTGCCTTTTATGCATTCTCGCCACTACCTTTAGTGTGCTTTCAATTTAGAGCATCACCAAATGAGTTTTCACTTTGAAACAGATGTGATCATTCTTAGGAAGAGGAGAGGGTGTTTCAGAATCTCGCTGACTCCACGGTTGGACTGGAAAGTGCAATGCAGTGATGTTCCTGGGAGTGTACCTTATGCACCCCTCTTAACCAAACATGGAACTTTAGAGCCTTGCTGCCTCTTGATGTAGGGGAGCATCACAGGGAGAAACAGATACATTTTCCACTTCAAAATAAAGCCCTGAGGATCTGAAACTCTACAAGATATTCATTCATTCAGGTTAATGTTTTGCTGGAGTTTAGGCAATTAAAATGTAGTCATTTACACCATGGTGTGAGCTAGTTCATCCAACACTATATGCTGGGACCTCCAGGTATTATTTTCAACAGGACCAGGGAAAATAAGATGGTTAGAATCATTTCCAGGATTTAGCAAATTGATGTGATGACCACTGGTCTCTCAAGGAAAGGGCACAAATTCTGCCAGAGCAGTTAAAGATGTCTGAGCGGTAAAGAAGGGCAGCCTGGGACCAACTACTAAGAGATGATCTGAGCTGCAAATACACACACTCAGTCTCTACTTTCTCTGCCCCACTCAGCCACTAACTGGAAAAAGGAAAGTGGTAAGCTCCTCGTCACCACACACCTCCCCCTCCATTCCTGGGATTTTCTGGGTGAGTTTTGAAGGTCCTGTTTCTCCTGGGCTTGACATAGCCTTCAAAAACATTTCGACTGTACGGTACATAAAGTAGAGAGAGCAAGATGTAGAGAGATATTCTTCAAGCTGCCATGTGCCCTGAGACAATCCTAGGCAGAATGATGGGCTTGGAGTGTGAGCTCTTTCCTAGGTCTGTTGGGAGGAGGGCGCCCTGGAGGGATCAAGCAGCTTCCTTCTACCTAACATCCTTAGGATGGGTCAGAGTGTGACCCATTTCTGACCACTCTCTGTTGATACAGCCAGAAAGATATTCTAAAAGTATAAATTTCCCTTTCCAAAGCCTTTCAAAACTTTTCTCATCACCCCAAGAGGGTTCTCTAATTGTGGGACACTTGCCGTGGTAGCTCTGATAATTCCTTTGAAGACTCCTGGTGACAGTGTTACCTCGCATCAGACGCTGCAGCAGCATCCTCTCGGATGCCTCTCCATCCTCCTAAGTGAAAAGTTGACTGTAGGTATCCTTTATAGCTGCCACATTTCTCAAAAACCTGGTGATTTCCCCTTTTAGCCAAGAGATTGTAGGTTTAGGCTCAGAGCTTTCAGTAAGCAAAAGGACTTAGCAAGAGTTTAATAATATAGTTTGTCTTCACTTGGTTTCCTTATCGTATGTTTATGGGAAATGATATGGGTTGTTATGTATTATAAGAATAGAGTTTCTTATGAAGAACATTGAGATTAGATTAAACAAGAAATACATTTGATAGATTAAATAAGCAATACTTATAGTCAACGAAACTTGGGATACCGACTGACTAAAGTTTAGAAAACCCTAACCCCAGGGGTCACAGGTCCTGCTACTTAACACGACGTTCAAGGCCTTCAGCATCTGTTTGACTTTCCTCTCTGGTCACATGGTTGGCCACCTTGCCCTCTCTCACTGCACCTTGTCACTGTGCCAGATGCTAGAGTCCAGCCCTCCTCCTCACCAGATTGTAGCTTCTAGATCTGGGTGCTCCAGCCCAGGATTTTTTTCCTCTAAGAAGTTCTGATCCACCTCATCCTCATGCTCATTGCCTGGTATAGCTGATATTTCTGGGCTCATTTTTTCTTAATCTGCTTTATGTCAGAACCATCCTTCACCTCCTTTTCTCCATGGAACCATCCTTCACCTCCACCTCCATGGAACTGTCAGTCTAGTGGGGCTGGGAACCAGGTAAAGGGAAGATTGCAATGTAGTGCAGTGACCAGTACACTAACAGTAGCTAACATTTATTAAGTGCTTATTATGTGCCATTCTCCTTTTATGTAACATCTAAGTACTCTTTGTAATAGTAGTACCAGGAAGGAGGCACTATTGAAATGACAGATTTGAGAACACCAAGACACAGAAACTAAGCAATGTTCTCAAAGTCACAGAGCTACAAATGGATAGTAACTAACGGTGCCAAAGAAGGGAAAGGGGAGAGAGGAATACTTTTTGGACTGGTGCTACTGGTTGAAAGCACGCTTAACTGTAAATCCACCCGGATGTGCTCATCTCAACCATTTGCCAGAAGCAAAGGAATGTGAAGATATCAGAGACTGTGCTTGAAGCAGGAGCCAGCAGTGCCCCAAACCTTTCTCTCTTTTGTCTGCCAGGCAGAGATGACACAGTCTCTACATGGTTCTTATACCTGGCAAAAGCAACCTCTGTCCTTGTGGGGCCTTAGCAGCACAGGGCAAAGAATAGTGCCGATGAGCATTGTTGCTGGACACCTTAGGGGACGTGAAGTAGAAACAGATGACATTTTTCTCACGTTTGACTTCATTGTCTCTCATGTACACTAATTGTTCACTACCATTTAACAGCAGTGTGTTTTCATTTGCATTATCTCCTTTCTGCTCGCATCTACCCGAGTGTTCTTTCATAGCCCCACATTACAGCTAAAAAACATGAAACTCAGAAAGACCAAATGTTTTGTCCAGGATCACATAATTGCTGAACTCTCAACAATTGAGGCTTGGATCTGAATTGTTGGTTACAAAACTAATGCTTTTTCTATGATACCATTCTTTGCTCCCATAAGGAAGAGGTCATCAGAGTTTTTTTGTTTTGGATTCACATTTTCTCTGAAAATGATATGCTACCCAGCTGAGGATTATTTCTAGTCTAAGATGGTGTGTGGAGAGAATAGGATCATTAACGATAAATCCTAGACTTGGTATCCTCATCAATCCAGCAGATGTTGGCTCTTTGTGCAATGGCTGGGCCCAGACTGGCATTGCTGTGGACATCATTTGTGTTGCCAGAAGGAGCCAGAAGAAAATCCTTCCTGCCCAGCCAGGCACACTCTATGAGGTATAATCCATCAGTCTTGGATCTATGGTTCAGCTCCTTCTTGGTTCATCTTCTGCTATTCTTTTCTCATCATCAAGTTGAACCTGGACAGCTGGGGCAACATCAGTCCCTGGAGCCGCAGCTGCCGGGTTCTGTGTCACTGCCTTCAGACAGTGATGGGGAAACTGAGCACAAGCCATACACACAAGGCAGCGAGGCTATTAGGTGACCTGCTTGTGGTGTGCTGCACAGTAGAACACGGAGCCACTCCCTCGGCTCCTGCCCTCCCTCCCCAAAGATGGGCTTGCACTTCCTTTTGGTTGGGGGAACAGATGCTCCTCCTTAAACTTGGCCACATCCAGCTTTACCTCCTACCACAGCTCCATGCTTTAACCTCACCAAACGCCTCCACATTTTCCTGGGAGGTTCATGATTCTCATGCCCTTATGCCCTTTCTCATTTCTTGGTCACTCTGGAATGACCAGTCTTACCTTTTCCATGTCTAAAAACTCTGCATATCTTTAATACTCAACTCAAATGCCACCTCTCTGAGGAAGTTGTCACTGTGTCCTCCTTACAAATGCCATACTCCTTAGGTATGATGCCCCATATCAAAAAAGTTATGAGGACTTGCTTTAAGGGTCATCTAGATTTAGGCTCAAAACAAATTCCTCCAATCACTGATAATAATACAAGGAAACTTACCAACCGCTCTATCTCTTCGCTCATCTTAAAATGGGAATAACAATAATAGCTTCCTCAGGAGAATACAAGTTATGGATTAATAACATGTGTTAGCGTGGTGCCACAACATGGACAAAACACAGTAACAGTAATCGGTTTTAAATCTTCTGCTACAAATGAGATTTCATCACTCCATAATTTGTCCAGCAGTTACTTTTGGATATATATCATACACTAACTGCTCCCTCAGTTTCCCCAGTAGGTTCGCTCTCTGGGCCTCCCAAGGAGTGGGTGGGGAAGGGAAGAAATGTTGAAGATATGGGGATTGAAGCCGGTGTGTGTTCTTACTTGCCATTCTATGCCCACTTGAAGCCTGCTGCACACTTGTCCACGCGCTCCTCCTCTTCCAGACACCAATCCTGTAAGCCGGGACAGCTGTGAGTTTATCAGTACAGCAACTTCCTCTTTAAGGCCTCTGATACTGTGAAGAATCTGAGAGCTCTGGCCCCTACTTCCTGCCAAAAAGGTTGTAACTCCCACTTTTCACAATGTATGGCCATAAAGATTTCTCACCTCATCTCTTCAAACATGCTCAAAAGCAGCATCTTAGGCTTTTCCTTTCTTGGGCCTTAATTTTAATTCCCCAAATCCAGGAACATACCTGAAATGCATTGGCTAGGAGACACTCCAGTGGGAAGTGTTGCAGCGCATCTTGCGGATAGAAATGCCCAATACTTCCACAGAGCTTACGATGGGCCAGGTACTCTTTTGAGGACTTGGCAGAAACTAACTCAACTCCACAGTGACCCCCGGAGGGTATTCCCTATGAATTATTCCCATTTTATAAATGAGGAAACTGAGGCAGAGAGGCTGACATGCTCAAGGGTGCACAGCTGATAAATGGCCAAGCTGGGACTCAAATCAGAGCCTATGATTTTAACTTCTATGCTGCACCCCATTACTAGATAGCTGGAGAGTCACTTATATAGATATGAGTCTAAAAATTGATTTCAACTCTCTCCTTGAGGCTCAGCTGCACCACATCCCCTTAGAAACTTCCCCCAGCACCTGCCTCATCCTGCTTCCCAAAAAGATTTATGTGCCACTTGTTTCTTTTTCCTCTTATCATCATGGACCCATCTCAATCCTGATTCCCCATAAACACCCTCAACTACACTGAGGGCTCTGGAGGAAAGACAACATTTCTATTCTTCTCTGCCATACCAGTGTCTAGCACAATGCCCGAAAAAGCAATAAATGGTATGAATAGGTTGGAGAATTAATGAATAAATGGTTGAGATTATATTTGTTCATTAAATATACGGGAATCAGCCTATACTATTTCCTTTTTGGAAAGCAGGGGCCTATGCTTGAAATATTTTTATATCTCCCCATATTTTTATGCTTAGTAGCTGTCTCATGATAAAGGCTCTCTAACTGCTAGTTGAAAGAATAAATGAATAAACAACCCTTTTCTGGAACTCCTGGTGAAATTTGTCCCTGCCCTCTTCTCTGTTCTGAGTCTCTCTGTCTAATCCTTTAGCCCCCACAGGCTTCAACTCTGTAGCTTATTCATGTTTAAAAATGAAGATGACACTCTACTCTCTTAGAAATAGCCTAGACTCCAACTGCTATTTTTAAAAGGGACAAATGCAATTGTGGTTACAGATCTATGTGAGGAACAGCAGGAGTTTATCATTTGTTGGTGCTGGGGAATAATTCCAGCATTTATGGTTCATTTCTCCCTTTCTCTCCCCATCGGGTTTTCTCAGTTCCTGAGCTGGATAATGTCCTGCCATGTTATGAGAAAAATAGTACTAAATATGGTGGTCGTCTGCATCTAGGGAGTCTAGTAATATTTTTTTATTCTCTCTGTTTTATCATCAAAAATAGCAGAGGTGGGGATGGAGGTTTCTGAGGGGGGTTAACTACCTTCAATGCACCACATTCAACCCACGTTATTCAAGGCACCATTAACTATGCGAAAATAATTATTTTGCGTAGCCTTCTCTCATATTTCCTGGTCTCTATATTAAGGAGAAGATGACTAGACAAGGCGTCCTCTGCATTCTACATGCCATTATGCAGTTGGTAGGGAGACCTCAAGCCTTGGGGTCTGCTGGGTCCCTTCACAGCAATAACATCAAACTGTGGCAGGTAATGGCAGCCAATCTCCCAGGCGGCCCACAGTAATCTCTGCCTCCTGGTAATCACACCCTTGAACAGTTCCCTCCCACATTGTGCTGGGGTGGGTCTCTGTAACCAATAACTTATGAAAGAAGCGATTACATGTCCCTTCCAAGATTAGATTGTATCCTTTCTGTGACTTCCGTGTTGATCTTGCACTCTCTCAGATCACTCACGGCGGTGAAGCCAGCTGTTTTACTGCTAGTGGCCCTATGGGCAAGCCTCCATGGTGAGCAAATGAAGCTTCCTGCCAACATCCATGGCCATGAGCTTGGACCTTCTAATTAAGTGAAGTATTAAGATAACTGTAGCCCTGGGATATATCTTGACGGTAACTTCAAAAGAGATCTTCAACCAGAACTTTGCGTATAAGACACTTTCAGATTCCTGACCATCCAAAGTCCAGGAGATCATCAATGTTAACTGTTACAAGCTGCTAGGGTTTGAGGCAACTTGTCATGCGGCAACAGTTAACTAAAAGAGCTTTGTGTTTCATGCAGGGAGTTGAGATAGAGCAGACTGGGGTTGGCACTGCCACTCTGTAGCTGTGTAACCTCTGTGGGTTCCTTACCTCTCTGAGCTCTGGGTTTCCCTTCCTCTCACAAATACCTGTCTCATAGAGATATGATTAAGGGGATAGGGGAGATGAATGTAAACACATTTTAGCACTAGGATTGACACATAGTTTACTGCTCATTCATTCAAAATTAATTTCAAGAAACACCCAATTAAGTGTAAATATTTAAAAATTCTCATTTATCTGTATTTGGTGTACAGCTAGCTCTAATTAAAACAGAGGAGAAAACATATTTACTAGTAAAAGTTTAATAAGCAGTAAGATGAGATGGGCAAAAAAAAAATAGGTAAAAATGCATGTCTAGTGAGAAGGAAGCCTGTAGCCTGACTCATTTGTATATTCATATAAACTCCCACAGAGAGATTTTTAGCTTGCCAGCAGGACCTAGAAATTGTTTGCATTATGGCCCAAACCCTGGTGAGATGACCTGATTGTATAGACGTGAATAACATCTTCTTCTCTCCCTTAAAAGTGGCTTATCCTCAGGAAAATCCCCATTAGAAATGAAAACACAGTATTCTGTGGCACAGATAGAAAACATAATACAGAGAATACATCCTCCTATCTGAGGTCCAGGATAGACATGCATGGTTTTAGAACCCTCACATTGTCCTCTGCCTCTGAGTTTCTTACCTCAGCTCTGAGCTGCAAGCTTACATCCCAGAGCAGCTGAGACACACTTGCTTCCTTATGCTGGCATTGCTAGAAGGAGCATGATATGAAGCCAAGTGTAACAACTTATGCCTAACACTGGTTAAGTAAAATTCAGGCCAAACGTTTTGCCTGGGAATTCTGCTTAATGCTCTGATTCTTCCTCTCTACATGTAAAAGGCAGTTTATGCAGAGCTGTAACAGTGACTAGCACTCCAAATCTAACCACTCCTCTGGTGGTCTAGATGCAGTGTGAGGCCTCCTTTAGGCTCCTATCATCATACTGGGGTCACTGCTGACCCGTGAACGCGTCCATGCTGTTGTAGGCACTGTTGACCTTGGTGCCACATTGCCGAAGATGCTGATGAATGTGTCAAAGTTGAGCTCTACAGCACCGAGGTGCTGCTGACTTTCTTTTGGTCAGAAGCAGCTTACTGAAAAGCAAAGCTTCTCTGTGCAGACAGGAATGGGGAGGACTTGCCAGCTTTGCACTCACCTTGTGCATAAAGGTTCCCTCATGATTACAGCCCACACTGGAACTCAGCAGTCTGCAATGGTTGTCGACTTTGCAAAATTATTCTCTCCAGCTGCCAGCTGCAAACTTTTTGAGCTATTTTCTCAGGTTTCTCAAACTAGGGCTATAGATATTAGAATTTGCTCGATCACAAGTAGTTTATACCAACATGCTCAGAGTCAGGACTGGCTAGTATCACTTTTATCCTTGCTGGGCCGGGGCCTACTCTGCTTGTTTCAAAGGGCTGCAGTCATGAAGTGCAGGAAAGGTGGCAATGCCAGGCTAGTCACCAGAGCACCGGGGTGCTGCTGAGTTTCTCATGGTCAGAAATAGCTTGCTGAAAAGCAAAGCTTCTCTGCACTTACTTAGGTGTGCCACAAAATTTGGGTTATTCCTTCATGACCAATACTCTTCCCTCTTCAAATCTTCCCCCCCATATTTCTTGAGGTTATGATTGAACAATAAACATTGTGCATATTTGAGATGTTTTGGTATGTGAATATACGGTAAAATGATTCTCCCAATCAAGTTAACCTATCCCTTAACTTACACGCTTACCTTTTTTGGTGAGAACACTTACAACCTATTTTTTCAGTATATTTCAAGTATATAATACATTATTATTATTCATAGTCCCCATGTTGTACGTTAGGTCTCCAGAACACATTTATGTTATAACTGAAATTTGTGCCCTTTGACACACAACCTCCAACTTCCACCATCCCTTGATGAGCGCTGTTCTACTCTTTCTTAGTTCAACTTTTTTAGATGGTATACATAAGTGAGATTACATGGTATTTGTTTTTCTGATCTAGCTTAATTCACTTAGCATAATGTCTTCCAGGTTCAGCCATGTTGTCACAAATGGCAGGAATTCTTCTTTTTTAAGTCGGAATAATGCTTCATGTACACACACACACACACACACACAAAATCACAGTTTTTTTAATTTTTTCATCTGTTGATAGACACATCAGTTATGTCCATATTTTGATTACTGTGAATAAGGCTACAATGAACATGGGGTGCAGGTATTCTTTTTTGACATACTGATTTCATTTTCTTTCGATAATATATTCAGCAGAGGGATTGCTGGACACATGATATTGTATTTTTATTTTTCATACCATTTTCCATAATGGCTGTACCAATTTATATTCCCGCTAATGATCTACAAAATTTCCCTCTTTCCCACATCTTCACCAGCAGGTGTTATTTTTCGGCTTTTAGATAATGGCCATCCTAAAAAGTATGAGGTGTTACTTCATCGTGATTATGATTTGCATTTCCCTGATAAGTAGAGACGTTGAGCATCTTTTCATACGCTGGTTGGCTCTTCGTGTGTCTTCTTTGGAAAACTGTCTTTTAGGTCTTTTGCTAATTTTTTGGTTGGGTTATTTTATTTCATTTTATTTTTTGTGGGAGAGTTGTGTGAGTTTCTTATGTATTTTGAATATCATTCCCCTATCAGAGTTACGGCTTGCAATATTTTCTCCCATTCTATATGTGGCCTTTTAATTCTGTGGATTGTTTCCTTTGCTGCACAAAACCTTCTTTGGTGTGATATAGTGACACTTGTTTATTTTTGCTTTTGTTGCTTGTGCCTTTGGCATCACATACAAAAATTCATTGTCAAAATTAATATCCAGGAGCCTTTCCCTTGTGCTGCCTTTTAGAACTTTTACAATTTACCTATAGTAACTCATTTAATTCTCCTGATCCCATCCTGGTCACTTTCCATCTCTGGGACCTCTAGCAAGTTAATTAACCTTGTCTTATGTTTAAGTCTTCGATTGCTTTTGAGTTGATCCCCTCTTCAACTTTTTACCCAAATGTTACCTACCTAGAAAGGCCTTCCCTGGATACTCTGTCTGAAAGGGCAGCTCTTCCCCTGGTGCTGCCACTGACCTTCCTTGCTTTCTTGTTCCCCTTAGGACTTAATACCTTTAAACTACATCGTTTACTTATTTTATTTACACTAGAATGTGTGGGAATAAATTCCACTTGTTTATCTGTCTTATGTTCTCAGAACCTCAGTTTCTTGCAACTCAAATATACTCAATAATATTTATTACGTAGATCAATATTTGCAAAATTAGGAGAAGGGCCACACACCAACGTTTGCAATGTTTTAATGTTGTTAGCATACTGATTGATATTCACAAGATGTTTCCTATACCTTGGCCAATTTTGACTCTCATCTCAGGTTAGCATAGCCAGTAGTACTATTGTCCTCATTTTGTGAAAAATCAGGCAGAGTGGTGCCTGATTGTCCTCATTTTGTGGAAAAATCAGAGTGGTGATTTATTTTTCCTAAGTGCCCAGAGCTAAGAAGAGATATAGTTCTGACTTGAACCAGGCATCTCACTGCAATGAGCTGAGCTATTACTCTTTAGAGCTTTCTGCTTAGGAAGTGGCTAGTGACTTAGAGATGCTCCAGAGAATTCTGAAAACCAACTGCATTGATGTTTTCTACCCCAACTTTATTCTCCCCCCACTACTCTTTTTTTGAAGAACAATAAATTCATCAAGCACTATCTTTTCTACTAGGATCAAAGATCAGAAACACATAGAAAGCAAGGTCTTTTCCATTTTCCTTGTTAAGCAATTGCACATATTGGAAAAAATCCAGGTGGAAGCATTGAGTAGCTTCAGGCTACATGGCAACTTGGGGTAATCCCTCCTATGATGTCCTGGCAGGATTTGTTTCTGTCTCAGCACAGGACTGTGGAGTGCAGTGATGGAGACATTTCCAGGCCTGTTCCTCCAGAGAATCAAGTGGGAGTCTTCATCCCATAGGAAAAGGTTTGTTAATTAGAGTAGGGACTACAGGACAGATACAGATTCTGATCTCACCCTTGCCGCTTTCCATCTGTGGGACCTCTGGCAAGTTAATTAACTTTTCAGAGTCTTGATTCTCTATACGAATAATAGGGTCAGTTCTGGGTCCCCACCTGACCTAGAATCTCAGCTCCTCTGCTCCTGAATTGTGCATCCTCAGGCCAGTCTGTTAATGTTCTCTGCTTTGCTTTTCTCGTCTGCAAATGGGCATACATTTAGTACCTCAATTATTATAGTGATGTGAGAATTAAATTAGTTAATATGTGTAAAGCACTTCTAAGAGTAACCATTTTCATTATTATATTATCTGACTCATTTGTTTATTATTAATATAAGATGATATATACATGTTGTCTTACATCAGCCTGCCCCGGAAGCAGAATCTACGGCAAAGATTTGAAAGCAAGTCCTTTGTCTGGGAAGGGGAAACTGGCAGGGGGCTCAGGAAGTAAGAGAAAAGGGAGAAGGCAGCTTACAAGGTGACTTAGTGGTCAGAACACTGCTACGGGCACTAGAGACTCGATCCTGCAAGGGACCTCTGGAATACCGGGAAAACAGGACCCGCACATGAGAGACTTACATATTCATCCACAGGCTGTCACCATCATTGGTTAAGAATTGCCTCAACAGTATTCAGTCTGCCTCCACTCTGAGTTGTCTACTGTGCAGGCAGAATATGTTCCCGAGGCCAGGCCTCAGGCAGAGGGTGAGAGGAGCTTGTGGCGAGCAGTGTCCATGTGCAGAGGTGAGTGCTGGGGTGAGGGAGATGGGCGACCACAGTCTTGCTATAGGCAAATGTCAAGTAGAGAACCTGGCTCTTAAAGGGTTTTCACCAAATGTCTGAAACTTTACATTTATACTTTTTTAAAAGTTCATGTGGCCAGATTGTGTTATTTAAGTCTAGTTTGATTATAGTAGGTGGATCCCCCAGAAAGAGTGAGAAGAGATTGGAGGGAAGGTGTTTTATTGGTTGTTGTTTGTTTGTTTGTTTGTTTGTTTGTTTGTTTTGAGACAGAGTCTCACTTGCTTGTCCTGGGTAGGATGCTGTGGTGTCATATCTCACAGCAACCTGAAACTCTTGGGCTCAGGCCATCCTCTTGCCTCAGCCCCCTAGTAGCTGGGACTATAGGTGCCCATCACAACGCCCTGCTATTTGTTTTTGGTTTTTTTGTTTGTTTGGTTTGTTTTGTTTTGATTTTTTGCAGTTTTTGGCTGGGGCTGGTTTTGAACCTGCCACCTCCAGCATATGGGGCCAGCACCCTACTCCTTTGAGCCACAGGCGCTGCCCAACTCCTGTCTATTTTTAGACACTGAGTCTCACTGTTGCTCTGGCAGCTCTCGATCTCTTGAGCTCAAGCAATCCACCCACCTCGGCCTCCCAGAGTTCTGGGATTACAGGCATGAGCCAGCAGCACCTGGCGGGGGACAGTGGTTTATTTGGGAGAGGACCCCAGAAGGCAGCAATGAGGAGGGAGAGAAGTAAGTCAGGAAAGAACAGACACCCAGGGGAAGAGGCACTGTCTATTGATCAGGCTACCATGTGGGCTCAGTCTTTGACAGCACACCTCAAGATCATCTCTGCTAAGGAGCCAGGATGTCGTAGAGATATTTGTCTACCAAGTCCCATCAGTCATTGGCTGATGTCTGCTTCAGAGCTTTACCTCCCCAGTGAGAGTGAGAAGTGTGGCTAATCTCATTCTTGACAAGACATTTCAGTAGTTGGTTAACTCAGATTAGGAACTATTAAAGCCCTGGTTTGTCCAGATTAGGAATTAGAGGTCAATGAATTTTGCCAGTCCTTAAGCACATATCCTCCGCTGTATCAGAAAGCAGTTTAATCAAATTCTGGAGAAGGACAGGGACAGTGCATTTGTCCTGTTACCACCCCACCTTCAGTCTCCCCTTGCCTACTAAGGCAGCACTGCACTAGGCCTGTCCCTTGCTGATCTGCCAAACAAGACACGTTTGCCTGACCCTGCCTGACTCTACACTGACACTTCTCTCATCAACATGGAGCCTCCACCAGGCTCTCGGGATAAACATCCTGTTCATCTCAGTATAAACAAGCGCTCCCATGTGCTGCTTGCAGCCCACATCCCTGTGGCAAGCATATTCTAGAGACCTGAGATTCTAGTTGCAAATGTCAAATGAATTTTCAGAAATGCTTTGCACTTGAGTCACATTGGATGAAACCCCGGGCTTACACTTATGGTGGGCTCAGCCCGGCTATGTTGGGTTATGTTAGCCGTGTAATAACGTAAAACACACAGAAGCAAGTAGCAGAGACAGCTCTGAGGGCTCCAGGCTGCTCTATAGACTGGTATGCACTCACCAGAATAGGCTGAGTTGCCCACAGTCAGTCCAGTGCCATCACCCTCTGGCATCTTGTTATCACAGAATACCCTGGTACAATTGGTTTCAAAAGAGCTAGGCATATGCATGCATCTTCTTTGTACATACTCTTCATCCTAAAGAACTTGAGAAATATTTTTAAAATTAATTGCTACTGCTGGCTGCCCCTTTTCTACCCCTTCACCCTGTGCTTAAGCCACCACGGTTTGCAGGCTATCACTGAGGCATCAGCACATTCCCATCACTGAGCTTTGGCCCATGCTCATGCCTGTAATCCCAGCACTCTGGGAGGCTGTTCTTCTAACAGTAGTGCCTTGTTCCCAGGCAATACTCCACATCCTGTTAGAGTCAGCTCAAATGACTTTCTTATCTTTGACAACTACCCCTATCACTTCTGACAGAATCAATTGCTCTTTCATTCATGGTTTTGCTGTAGTCAGTACAATATGATAGCACTTTAATTATTACATCTGCTTCTTGTAAGTTGACCATGGATTACCTGACCACAGGAACTCTCTGCTGTTCTCATCTTGAGATGCCACAGAACCCAGCACATTCTAGACACTCAATGAAAATGTGTTAAATTGAACACACTTCAAACAACTGAACTGAAAATATAGGAATTACCTTAAAAATAACCAAACAGGCACACAAGAAGGTTATGGGGCACTTCACACCTACAAGAGCCATACCAGGAGCCATGGGACATGCATCATACCTGTACCCAAAGTTCTCAAAAGGGCTAAATATCAATTTGAAAGGATAGATTTAAACAGATGGATAAATACCCGGTAATTCTTTGCAGCATATAACTTGTTGCAAAACAACATAAATGATTAAAAAAAAGTTCCAAGGATGCAGAGGAGAGAAAATGAGAGAGTGTCTCCAGGTGATGTGATCAAGCATAACAACCCACACAGGTGTGCCCTGAGCTGAGCAGTGATGAATGGGAGGGATTTAAAAGAACTGAGAAAGAAGGGAAAACACATGCACTCACAAAACTCACCGTCACAGAGCAAAGCCTGAATTCCTCAACCTGTCATTAGGGACCTTTCCTACCCACCCGTACAGTCTGTACCTACCTATCGTCAGGCACCATTGAACCAGAACTTCTCAGCACTTACTACACACAGGCATTATTTTGTGTATTGTAAATAAAACAGTGAGCCAGACTGACAGGGAGCTTATGTCCTCATGGCTTAGACAGGTGATAAATGAATATGTAACCCAAGGTCATGTTGTAGAGACTTATCAGGGTAGGCTATTTTGAGTAGGGATGTTGAAAAAGTTTTCTGAGGGAAAGAGTCATTTTGTACTGAGACTCAAATAATGAGAAGAAGGTAGTCATCCAAAGAAAAGGGGATGGACTCTAGGCAGCGAATCAGGTAGGGCCAGATCCTGGAGATGGTAACAATCTCGTTCTTATCAAAGGACACAAGATGACCACTGTGTCTGAGATGAGCACCACAGCTATGCAGGGGTGTTACAGCAAAGCCAAGATGGTGCAAGACTATAGGTCAGGGCCAGAGGCTGTGATTTTATTCTAAAAGAAAGGGGAGGCAATTGAGAGTTTTAAGTAGGTAACATGATATGATATCCACTTTAGCTAATGTGTGGGAAATTTTGTGAGCCAGAGGAAAGGGAAAAAGCAGAAGGAAAGGCCCACAGGAAGCCTTTGCAGTATTCCATGTGAGCACGAGTCATGCGCTAGGTTAGGGCCATATGGTGGAGAAGATGCGTGGGTACTCAGACTTCATTGTAAGGTAGAAATGACAGGACTGCTGACTCCTCACCTCAGCGCAGTCCACCCCAGTCTTCTGTGTGTCATCCCAGCCCTTCTCATCCTGCACACCACACTCCAGCCACAACAGGCAAAGCTGCCATTGTCTGAATTTTACCCCTTCTCGCCCCATCCAACGTTCATCATGGTTCTAAAATAGAAGTTACCCCTCATAACTGTCTCTCAAGGGCATTCACATCCTCAGAACCAGTCAAATCTTATCTCCCCAGAGGCCTCCCAATTCCTTATTAGACTTTATCTCCTTCTTTTTACTCCCTTTGCACTTTGTTTATAGCCGTCATCATCTGCTTTAAAATGGAGATATTATTAATACACAATTTTTATCAGTATTGGTGGTTAGATTCAACTAGGTATCTCCCTTGATACTGCTTTATATGCAATAAGCACTCAATAAGTGTCACTTTGAATTGAAGTAAATGAAATAAACGGTAAACAGCCCAGTTTTTTGTTTTGGAGCAGCTGTCCTGGAACGACCATACATGGATGATGACAATGATGATGGTGACAAGATAACTACCATTCATTGAATGCATGTACTGGACACTGGGCTAAGCTGTTTATTCATTTTATTCTCACAAAAAATCTGTGGCACAAAGTTTATTATCATTTCCTTTTCCCGGATGTGGAAGCTGAGGGATAGAGAGGTTAAGTAAGTTGCCTAAAATCATACAGCCCGGGGGCAGCTGAGACTGAAACACAGGACCATCACTCTTACCAAGCTTGTTCTAAGAGTAAAGAAAAATCACTATGGTGGATGTATAGAAATTGGGTGTAAGATAGGAATGGAGACAGAATTCTAAGGAGGAGACACTTGTGAGAGCCCTGTCCCTCCCCCCCAAAACAAGTCAGCTTGAAAGGGACAGCTCCTCCAGTGGAGAAGAGAGGACACATTTGAGACACAGTTATGAATGAGGTGGAACCAACTGTAATTGATTACTAATTGTATGTAGTGAGTGACAGAGAAGTAATTGGAGACATTATCAAGGTTTCGGCTTGAGGCAGTTGAGTAGTTTTTGATGGCAACAACAGCTTTTGTGGAGAAAGCAAGATTTTCAGACATATTATAGTTTGAGGTCTAACACTGAGCTGCCTGGGAGCTTCTTCTGCTATGGTACGTTTTGTGAAACCTCAACAACATTAATATAGTGGGAAATAATTTAAGCATAATAAGACTTTTGCATTTGCTTACGTGTAACTTCATCCATAAGAAACACCAGGTGAATGCAAAAAACTGTACCTACCTGAATCAAGGACACAAGAATACCAAAACTCACATGTGCACATTCAAAATGTGCACCAGCTACCTCAGTTCCCAGAATGTGTTATGAGCCACACCCATCCATGTCTAATGTCAAAACCTTCTGACTGATTTCACATGATCCTCTTTCTGCCACTTTACAATAACTCACAAAGCACAACCCTTCCATTTCACATTTCTACAAGAAAACTTTGTCTTCCTTAAGGTGCAATATTTATTGTAGTATTCATGTATTATTAAGAATTTTAACATGTGTAAAATGGCAATCTCACTTTAATAAGTACCTGTCTTATTCTATATGTCAATGTCTTAAGTCCGTTCAGATAGATATAACAAAACATCACAAATTGGGTGGCTTATAAACAACAGAAATTTGTTTCTTGTATTTCTGAGACTGGTTAGTTCAAGATTAAGGTACATTCAGATTCCGAGTTTGGTAAGCCCACTTCCTCATAAATAGCCTCACATGGTGGGAAAGGAAAAGGATCTCTCTGGGGTGTCTTTCACAGAGCAGTAATCTGGTTCATGAGGGCTCTACCTTCGTGATCTAATCACCTGTTAAAGGCCTTACTACCTAATAACATCACTGCATACCGTAGGACTTCAAGATAGGGATTTTGGAGAAACACAATTATGAACTCCATTGCAGTTACTGATGGACTGTGTTGTTCCCCCAACTTTATTTTCCCCATGAGTCCTGTTGTTTTTATTGCATGATTTGCATAACATTGGAATGTATATGTCACATCACAGCAGAACTGAGTGTGGTTCACTAATAATGGAAATATGGATTTCAGAAAAGAGATAAAATAATGATTTTGCAATCACCAGCAGGTCAATAATTTTCAAGGCCATAGAAATTAACAAGAACTCTCTGAGAAAAATTGCAGAAAATGAAGAGGACTAAGGCTGGGAAGTGCCAGCATTTACATAAACAGAGGGTCAGTAAAAGAAAGTTAAAATGAATTGCTGTGAGAGGAACAGGAGCCTGAAAAAACAATGCTGTGGAAACCATCGGGAAGGAAATTTCCAGAAGGAAGGGATGATTATAGAAAGAAAATCAGATGAAGTATGGTGGACCAGAGGAGTGGGAGTTAAGAAACAGCAACTGATTACTCAGTCATTGGTCCTTCTCGTTAGCCACAATGGGATGAAGAGACCCTGCAACTAACTACCAAGGGCACACAGGTGTCAGAGCCACTTAACTGTCAGAGACATCACATTTTTTTGGTGATGAAAAATGTTTATTCAAATCACAGAGCAAGCAGGACTAGAGGGAAGAGGTAAAACGGTACAGTAAAGGGCACAGTATGACATCTAGGGGCTTGGTTCCACTCCTGGATCTGCTCCTAAATGTTATAGTTGCACAGTCTCAAACACTTTTTGCAGGCACCATTCTCCAGAAATACTTCTTTTAATTATGATTCATCTTCATTAAGTGTGTAATTTGTAAATCTAACTGGAACACTTATTGTATTTTTGCATTTTTATGGAGAGTTGTTTATTTGGCATAAATTATGGGGTAACCACTTCTAGGGAAGCCAGGCCTTCTGGATCAGAAGGCCAAAAATGAATCATCACCTACTTGGCAGCAGTGTAACCTAATAGTAGGCAAAATGTTGATTGGAAGCATAAGAAATGATAGTGAAGGAAGTGGACCCTTGTTCAGAGGTTGGAAAATTATGGCCAGGGGCCAAATCTTGCAGATTGCCTGTTTTGCAAATAAAATATTATTGGAACATGATAACAACACCAATTTATTTGCATATTATCTGTTACTGCTTTTGAGCTGTAGTGACAGACTTGAGTAGCCGCGACAGAGATCCCAAGGTACCCAAAGCCTAATTTAATATCTGGCTCTTCACAGAAAAAAAATCTTCTGATACCTGCTCTAGAACAAAAGGAATATGGAAGATCCAAATGAGGGTGTCCAATCAAGGTAGAAATCCAGTTCAAAATCACAAACCATTTATTTCAAGGTCAAGGTCAAGAGCACTGATTTAACATTAAGAAATTTTCAGAAAGATGAAGAAACTTGAAATTATTAAAACTGGATACCCAATTGACAAGTATAGGAAAATATTTTGCAAGATGCAGTGTTCAAGAAAACATCAAAATATTCATCATGGGAAAAATAGAACTTTCTGGTTATTTCATAAATGTATTTTATGGTTTTTATAGTTTTCATTTAAATTGCATATGACATGTAGGGGCAGACAGAAACAACTTCAACTCTTTCATGCTTAGGGCTTCTGAAGTCTTCATTCAATTCAAGGAAGAATTGTGTTTTCAGCACTGGACTTCAGCGGCAGACCAACATAGTGTTGCCAACTAATTGTGGCTACTTCTCTTGGTGTATTTATTTCTTTTCCTAAAACACCAGCTGTCTTTCTAGATTCTGTCATAGCTTTTCCATTTTCCAGTAGATTGCTTTGATAATAACTCCCAAACCCATCAATTTCTGTTATTTTGGATAAATTTCTTACTCTCTCTCTCTCTCCTGTTTTTCATCTACAAATTGGGTATAGCAGTATCTACTCAGGAGAAAATCTATATAAAGTGCTTATAACAGAATATGGCATGTATTAAAGAATTCAGAAAATGGTAATTATTTCAAATGCCTGTTTAAATTCCAAACACACTTTTTAAAAAAGAATATTTAATAAAATTTGGAAAAGGACAAGTAGGAATGACATTTTTTCCACTTAGGAGTTAGTTTTTTCTCTAGCAATTGTAGATTTTTGAAGTTAAACCATGCAGCATGTCCTAATTTGTATAAAATGGTCTTTTATAATCACTACACTATCCATACGAGTAACAGCCACTTTTGAGAGTATTTTAGTTCAGAAAGAAAGAAAATGAAGGAACTAGGTTCTATGCTATACCAATGTTATCTACTTAAAATATTATAATAGTCCTATACAGTAGGCATTATTTCCATTTCACAAATGAGAAGACCAAAGCTTAGAAGAACTTTTTAGCTTGCCCGAGACATACAGATAGTGGATAGCCTGGCCATAAACTCAAAGATTGTCCTGGTTTCCTTTGCTTTTATCAATCGTTCTCAATCAGGGTGATTTTGTCCTCCAGGAGACATTTGGCAGTGTGAGATTGAAGAGGTGGGGCAGACACCCTATTGACATCTATTGGGTAAGGGCCAGGGTTTCTGTTAAATACTCTATAATGAACTGGCCAGCTCCAAATTATTTGACCCAAAACATGAATAGTGCTGAGGGTGAGAAGCCCTCAGCTGCATCTTGCTACTTCAGAGAATTTTTTTTTAAAGAAAACAAATGAAAAGAAAATGCATGCAAATAATATTTCTGAAGGACTTGCTGAAATGGCTTCAGTTGATTATTAATTATTCAAAGTTGCTGTAAAACAGACTCTTTTTTCATCTTCAAGTTTGATGTTTTAACGTCTATTCTTAACCTTGTCCACTGTTCTCTGAGACTTGTTACTATGGCTTTTCATAAAATGCTTAAAGCATTTCAAGGAGAGAAGATATTCTTTGGCCTTGTAAATGCCATGTGGACATTGCCTTATATTAGCAGAATTCCCTCAGAAGAAATTCAGGATGCCAGACATGATTCTCAAGGCCACTGTGAATAAGGCTGTGCCAAGCAGTGATACTTAGAGAGAATGCCTTGGGGTGTTTTACTCTAGCTAATTGTAACTGTGATTCATATCTCTTTGGCACTCTGGCAGACATGAGGCAAATACTGTTGGTGCCTCATCCTAATCCCCTCACAGGCATTGTGGGTATTGGTTGCAGAGGCCTCATACCTGCCCCTTTCTTGAAGAATTGTCTTCCATGGAATAGGTGCTCCTCACCAGGGAGTTGAAGCCCCAACCATGGATGGGCCAAAAGCCAGGAACTGACTAAGTGGTATGAAAGGCTGGTTCCCTTGCTTTTATGAGGACCGATTCTGCAGTACACTTTGTATTCCAGCTCCCCATAAGATTAGACTGAAGCTAGACTCTGGTAAAGACGACATCCTTGTTTAGATTTCTTTCCTTGCCCTACTTTGCTGTCTCTACTTCCCTTCTCCTAACAGCAGCCCCCAATAAAACACCAAAAACACCCAATTACAGGCTTGGGGTTTATGGAACCAGGCCCCAAACACGTGGGGTCCACAAAGCGAAATGCTGATGAGTACTAGGGGTGCCTCCTTCTCCACAAGAGCATTCTTCTCACTCTGCCACATGTCTGTTCTTCAGCCAGGAGGCTAAAGGAGAAGAATGGGGATATCAGAGCTCAAAAAGTTTGGTCAGAGATGACAACACGTTCTGCTTGCTAATCACAGGACTGTTGGGAGCCCGTCTCTCCAAACTCAAGCTTTTTTCCTGAGAGAAGGTTGTCTCCTTGGCATGAAACAAGACCCCCCAAGGCAATTACCGATTTTTTCAGACACCCAGCTCCCATCAAAGTTAACAGGGAGGAATTTTCCTTACCTCACCAGTCTAGTTGAACTTACATATCTGACATAGTCAGCACAAAATAGCTCATGAAATTTTGTATCCTTTAACAAGACTACTAATTATATCTTATGTGAATAGACCTAATTAAATGTTTCCCCTTTGTGTCCACGATACCTGAAATATTTGAGAAACATCTTAACCTATTTGTAATACTCAGTCTACAAAGACAGATACGGTCACTACGTAAAATTTAAATGACAATTAGGGCTCGGCACCCCTAGCACAGTGGTTATGGTACCAGCCACAAGCACCTAGGTTGGTAGGGTCTAACCCGGCGCGGGGCAGTTAAAACAACAATGAAAACTGCAACAACAAAAAAAATAGCCGAGTGTTGTGGAGGGTGCCTGTAGTCCCAGCTAGTTGGGAGACTAAGGCAAGAGAATCACTTAAGCCCAAGAGTTTGAGGTTGCTCTGAGCTGTGATGCCAAAACACTCTACCAAGGGAGACATAGTGAGACTCTGTCTCAAAAAAAAAAAAAAAAAAAGACAATTAGGGGCAGTGCCTGTTGCTCAACGGAGTAGGGTGCTGGCCCCATATACCAGAGGTGGTGGGTTCAAACCAGGCCCTGGCCAAAAACTGCAAAAAACAAACAAACAAACACAAAAAGACAATTAGAACTGTTTCTTAAGTATAATTTTGCAATTATACTTGGCGAATATGGGATTTTTGATAATGTAATGTTTTTGAAACATATAGCCATCAGGTTAAGAGGGAATTTATGACTTTTCTCTCTCTCTGACTCCCCCCCCCCACACACACATTCTTCCAGGGGTCTAAGTGAAGACACACACTTATTTGCTCACTTCTTGAATATTAGTTGAATCACTTATTTGTGCCAGGCAACGAAGAGGCAAAGAAGAGCAAATAGGCAAGGCCTCTATTTTGTATCCTTTTGTGACTCCTTGTTGGAGCTCACTTTCTAATAAGGAGACAGGTTATAAACAGAATACACTAACAAAATATCAGATATTGCCCAGCAAATGCCCTTGTTTGGTTTATCAAAGATCAGGGGCTGTAAGATGTTAGTTTCATCTCCTGGTTTTCCAGTTCCAGATGTCCATGTCTCTATTTTTGTGCACATACCATGCTGTTTTGATCCCTATAGCCTTGTAGTACAGCCTAAAGTCTGGTAGGCTGATGTCCCCGGCTTTGTTTTTATTATGAAGAATTGCTTTAGCTATGTGAAATTTTTTCTGGTTCCATACAAAATGAAGAATTATTTTTTACAAGTTTTCAAAGTATGATGTTGGTATTTTAATAGAAATGACATTGAATCTGTAGATTGCTTTGGGAAGTATACACATTTTAATGATGTTGATTCTTCCCTGGATATCCACATGTAAGAGACTGAAACTGGACCCACACCTTTATCCACTCACTAAAATTGATTCCAGATGGATAAAAGACCTAAATTTAAGGAATGAAATGACAAAAATCCTCAAAGAAAGCATGAGAAAAACACTTGACAATATCAGCCTGGGGAATGACTTTATGAAGAAGACTGCCTTGGCAATTGAAACAACAACAAAAATAAACAAATGAGACTTAATGAAACTGAAAAGCTTCTGTACAACTAAGGAGACAACAACCAAAGCAAATAGACAACCTAGATAATAGGAAATAATATTTGCATATTTTGAATCAGATGAAACCTTGATAACAAGGATCTATGGAGCACTCAAATTAATCAACATAAAAAGAGCCAACAATCCCTTATATCACTGGGCAAGAGAGATGAATAGAACCTTCTCTAAAGAAGAGAGAGGAATGGCTAACAAACATATGAAAAAATGCTCATCGTCATTAATTATTAGAGAAATACAAATCAAAACCACACGGAGATGTCATCTAACCCCAGTGAGAATGGTCCACATCACAAAATCTCAAAACCGCACATGCTGGCACAGATGTGGAGAAAAGGGAACACTTTTACACTGCTGGTGGGACTGCAAACTGATACAACCTTTTTGGAAGGAAGTAGGGAGAACCCTCAAAGAACTCAAACCAGACCTCCCACTTGATCCAGCAATCCCATTACCGGGCATTACCCAGAAGAAAAGAAATCCCTTTACCATAAGGACATTTGCACTACACTCTTTATTGCAGCTCAATTTACAATTACCAAAATGTGGAAACAGGCTAAATGTCACCAACTCAGGAATGGATTAACAAGCTCTGGTATATGTATACCATGGAATACTATTCAGCCACTAAAAAAGAGGGAGACTTTACATCTTTTGTATTAACCTGGATGGAAGTGAACACATTATTCTTAGTAAAGCATCACAAGAATGGAGAAGCATGAATTCTATGTTCTCAATTCTGATATGAGGACAATTAATGACCTAGTACATGGTGGGGGCTGGGAGAAGGGGAAAAACAGAAAGAGGTAGGGAGGGAGGGAGGAAGGTCACAGAATGTAACACAGCTTTTGGGGTGGGACACAATTATAAGAGGGACTTAATCTAACAAACGCAGTCAATGTAACCTTGTTCTTTGTACCCTCAGTGAATCCCCAACAATAAAAAAAAAAAAAACATACCGCAAAATGAACATATTAATATAACCATAAGATTAGTTTTTCTTCTGGAGTAAAAAATGCCCCCACTAATTATAGGATTGATTTTTGCAATCTAGATCACAATTTCAAGCACCAAATGTACTGACAGTTATTCTCAGATTCTGTAATTTCTCAATTTTCAAAAGACAATCAAGGACTTAGTACCAAAGCTGTTGATGTGTGTTTGTAAGTGTGTGTGAATGAGTGTGTGTGTTTTGTGAGCCTTATGTAGTAATTTGGCCCATTAAGTTTAGCTTTAGGTTGACAATATTGAATTATTGTACATACTACTGAGTATTATTTTGCTATAACACATCTGTTCCTTTGCCTAATGAGAGCTGTCCATAAGAAGATAAAATTGTAACAGACAGAGGTAAATATCAACCTATTCTAAATTATCTCACATAACTCCCAAGAATTTTTTGAAACTATTTCCTCTAAATAATTGTATGATTTTTCTCATTTACTCCAAAATTTGAGGTTGAGGAGTGATCATAATCAAAAAGCATGGTTTGAACACTGAGGCTGACAGACATTAGCCTCCAACCTCTAATCAAAATGAAGTTGGTACTACATCTATCTTAAACTTTTCTCACTACACCTACAATACCTATTGCTTTGCTGGACAACCGAGGAAGGAAGCCAGCACACAGATTTGTGGTATGGGCTATAAAGGGGTATTGACAAAATCATGGACAAAACAGAAAGTCAATGGCACTGCTAAATATTGCTGCATGTGTTATAAGATGCTTAAAAGCCTTTTTTATGTGTGCATCCTCTGTTTGAGTAGCCTATATGCAGGGTTCTTACTTCATTAAATATATAGATGCTTTTTATTAAGTGAAAATCAATTTTCTATATTTATCTTGCATTCTAACTTCTGTAAGCTTGATAACTGTCAGAGCCCTTTAAGGAAAGCAGAGGAAGCTGAAATGTGCCTGTATCTTTTTGGTTTTTCCTGAATTCTAGCAGGCCAGTCATCTCCTTCTTAGCCTTATTCAGTGTCAATGCTTAATGCTGAATGGTGGATTGATTTGTGGCATCAATTACTTTAAATTAAGCATCTATGAGTATAGAATAGTCCCAGAGGCCTGGATCTGATGACTTTGACAGGGATAACCTTGAGATGACTTTCATTATTCCAATGACAATAAGGCCAATAAGCTTTAGGAAGATAATAGTGATGTGGCTCACTATAAAGTCCAAAATGTGGCTGTGACATGATTTTTCAATATTTTAAAATTTACCCTGTATCTTTTATGATAAAATATTAATTCCATAGTACAGTCTTCAGGCCAGGCACAGTGACTCACGCATGTAATCCTATCACTCTGGGAGGCTGAGTGTGGTGGATTGCCTGAGCTCAGGAGTCTGAGACCAGCCCAAGCAAGAGAGAGACCTGGCCTCTAAAAATAGCTGGAAATGGGGCAGGCACCTATAGTTCCAGCTACTTGGGAGGCTGAGGCAAGAAAATCGCTTAATTGCTTAACTAAGAGTTTAAGGTTGCTGTGACCTATGACTCCACTGCACTCTACTGGGGGCAACAAATTGAGACTCTATCTCAAAAAAAAAAAAGTAAAGCGTAGTACAGTCTTCATATATCATTATAATTTCCTCTAATATAATTGTCTGGCCTCATCCCCAACACTCCCTACTGGAAGTCAAAGTCAAAGTCTTTGATGTTTAAGACCTACAATCCCCCATCCCAGGGCCACAGACTGATGAGTGAAGCTTCATCAGTATTTACAGCTGCTCCCCATTGCTTACATCACTGCCTGAGCTCCACCTCCTCTCACATCAGTGGTGGCATTAGATTCTCATAGAAATTGAACCCTACTGTAAACTGTGCCTGTAAGGGATCTAGGTTACACATTCCATATGAAAATCTAATGCCTGATGATCTGAGATGGAGCTGAGGTGGTGATGCTAGCACTGGGACCATCCAGTTGCAGGAAAACAATCAGGGTTCCCTGATAGTTCATTATCATGAGTTGTACAGTTATTCCATCATACATGCAATAATAATATAAATAGCGTGTGCAATAAATGTGATGTGCTCAAATCATCTCATGACAATCTTCTTCCCCCTTCACCCTAGGTCTGTGGAAAAATTGTCTTCCATGAAACCAGTTGGTGCCAAAAAGTTTGGGGAATGCTGTTTAAGAGAATAAGAGAATGATTTTGCAATAACCTACAATTACATTCCATAAGCATAAGTTATCTACTTAATAATTCCTTTTAATATCTCTATGGATTGTGAGGAGTGATTACTGAACTAATCCTGACTTGGAATATCTACATTTTCTAACCCATTCCATATGCGAGATGCTTGATTCTCAAGGTCATTCTCAAATATGCCAAGAAGCACGGAGAGTGAGGACCCTGGGGCCTTTGTACTCCTTGTGGGGTGAGAATCATTTGGAGTCAAAGTTCATATTTCCTTAATATTACCCTCAGTTTGCTTTCCCTTTCATGATTTATTAGTTTCTACTCAACACAAAAGGACTTTCCGGCTTATTGACTTTCCAATGTGCATGGTTTTTATTATTAATATATCTTCCCATCTTCTCATTACTTTTATCATTCTGTCAGATATGTTCATAGACTTTTACTGTTTCACTCACTGCTCCTCATTGCCCAAACATGATAGTGAAAATCACAAGCTTGCTGCTTGACATACGTTAGTCACTTAACAAATGTTCTTTCCATTGTCATCCTCCGGCAATTATTGAGCACCTCTTATCGGATTTGGTGCTCTAGAGATGAAGATCCAACAACATGGTCTCAGCTTTTAGATGATCAATGCTAGTTTGATTATTGCCATATTGGAAGTATGCAGCAATAGTATTGAAAATGGGGAGGAAATAGTCCTTAGGTTTGCCTGGAGAGTTAGGAAAGGCAACTTGAGATGGTATTGTTGAGAAATACTTGAAAGGTAAGGAGAAACTGGATGCATGAGATACCAGGCAGTATTCCAGTGAAAGGCATAAGAATGTGATAAATTTGGGGGAACTGTGAGCATCTAAGCTTGGCTGGACCATAGAAGAAGGGAGAGTGATGGAGGTGTGGCTAGTGAAATGGCAGGTAGAAGATTATAATGAGATTTGTGAGTTGTGTTATGAAGTCAGTTTATCATGAACCATTGAGAAATACTGAGCAAGGGATGTCACAGTCACATTTACAACCTAGAAGGATCACTCCAGTTGCTGTGCAAAGAATGGCAGGGAGGGTGAGAGGAAAGCTAGGAATGGTGAGACCTTTTAGGAGGGTATTGCAGCATTCAGAAGAGAAATATGCCTGAATCAAGACCACAGTGGGACAGGGAAGGACACAGGCCATTGAAGAGATATGTAGGAGGAAAACTCGGTTCTATCTGTTGGTGCAAGTGGAGGGTAAATGTGAACTATGACCTAAGAGTGTGTATGTTGTGTGTAAAGAGAAGAATATAACTTTCAGGTGCTTTCATTTGGAAAGTTACTTTTGGGTTGACATTGTTGCTTGGTGTTTACAAAGTTGTGTACCAGACATACCCTACAACCTGTAAATGTAACTCAATCTTGATTCTTGGTAAAACTCTAGCAAGTGCATCTTTCCATTTAACTCTTAAGGAACTGAGTACCATGCCTCGTAGAAGGAGGGCACTGGCCACACATAAATGTGCTTTGCCTCTAGGGTATGGTCTCTATTTTTGTTGAACAACTATCTGCAGGCCACATAGCACTGACAACAACAATACACTGAGAATAGAATGAGGGTAATGACCTCAGAAAAGATTAATGAAAAAAGTAAAATTGCACTCATGTAATACTCACTTCTCAGGCACTAAGACCAGTCTTTAGTTGCTTTAGTTGTAGCTCTATCAGTATCATAACACAAAACACCATTTGTACCCATGTTGGGGGAATATACCCTCCATATCACATCTTCCTGTGTTCTCTAAACCTGTCCTCACAGCAGACATCAGAACACTGAACTGCTCCCAGGGACATTTCCCAGCAAAATGCTGCAAACAGATGAGAGATAATATTAGCTAACAACACGTCAGCACTCCTCTGATGTTTAGCAACTACTTGTCAGTAAACTTCAGGAAAATGCTTGCATTTCAGAGAACGTCAGGCCTGAGAGGAAGTTTGCAGATGATGCAGGCCAATCCTCACATTTTAAAGGCGAAAACAGTGAATCCCGGAGAGATCTGATGGCTTGTCTGTGGTTTCCTTTGTCCTTTAAGTAGAGAGAAAGGACTGAAACCCTGGCATCTATTCTGAGCAAGGGCATTTCCCTCACATTCTTGGCTTCTTACAATAAAATAGGGACGAGAGGGAAAGCTTCTTTGTCAAATACTTGAAACACCCCCAGTGGGTGGAGAAAACTCCAATACAAAAGAAGAAAAATCAACCCCATAATTAGATACAGAACTGACTCCAGACCAACTAACAGAAATACTGTGTTGGCTTTCATGAGTGATACGGAAGGAGGAAAAGAAAGCGTGCATCAGCAACTCGAGGTTACATGTGGGTCGGATGCAATATTACCATTTTCATAAAACACAAATAATAATGAAAATAGCCGCAGTGGGGTACAAAAGAAACAAGACCAAATAATTGCTGAGGAGGGCCACTCTGACATTAATTGTTGATGTCACCCTGTTTTTTTTTTTTTTTTAATTCTGTAAATCTCTGGCATTGCAAACTGAGTTTGCTTATTGTATATATTAAATTGTAGTAACAGGAATATTAACCCCACTGCTGGAACTCTGGCCAAATCTTGTCAGGCCAAATCTTACATCTGAAAAGTAACAGGAAGACATGTAGAATAATGGAGATCTTAGAAAGAAATGAGATGCCCAGACACAGGTACACAGGTACACAGGTACTGTGCTATGCACTTGGGTCCCTATTTCAGTTACTTAGATGGGGTACGAGGAGGAGAGGAGGGAGACAGTGAGAGAGAGAGATTGACTATGTGGCAGATACAGTACTACTGTATACTGAATCTCAACTGATTCTTACAAGCATCTTATGAGATGTTTATATTTACAGAGGTGTTGCAAAGATAGTATAGAACTCTCACGTATCTTTCACCCAGCTTCCCCAAATGTTAATATTTTGTATCACCATGTAGCCTAACTTTAACAGCCTTATTGAGATGAAATTCACATACCATATAATTTACCTGTTCAAAGTGTACATTTCAATGGTTTTTAGTATATTCACCGCTATGGGCAACAATCACTTCAGTTGATTTTAAAACATTTTCATCATCTCAAAAGGGAACCTTATTGCTGAATATCACTAAGGTTACTAGATGACTAAGAGGAGCACTTTGAACATGACCTTAGTGATATTCAGCAATGATGTATGTAGCACCTTTTCCAGAATGAGTTTGTAAACTTAATTGTCAGACCTTGTATAACATGTGGTCTTTTAGGACTGGTTTCTTTCACTTACCATAATGTTAAAAAGGTCCATCCAAGCTGTAGCATGTATCATAACTTCATCCCTTTTTATGGCCAAATAATACATTACTATATGGCTATAACATACAAGTATTTCATATATTCATTTGTCAGTTGATGGACATCTGAGTTGTTTCTGTCTTTTGGCTATTATGGATCATGTGGACCTAATTTTGATGGAAATGCAAACAGAAGAGAAAACTCAGAAAGATAACCTTATAGCTACAACTGATTTTTGATAAAGCAGACAAAAGCATAAGCCTGGGAGAAAGCTCCCTATTCAGTAAATGGCACTAGGAAAATTGGATAGCCACGTGCAGAAAAGTGAAACTGGATTTCTAGCTCTCATTATGTCTAAAAATTAACTCACAAGAGATTGAAGATTTAAATGTGAGAGCTAAAACTATTAAAAATCTAGAAGAAAAGAGAGGGAAAAAATGTCTGGACATTGGCCTAAGCAAAGAATTTACAACTAAGACTCCAAAAGCAAATATAGCAACAACAAAAAATAAATAAATGGGACTAAATTAACCTAAAAAAAAATTCTGCACAGCAAAGAAAATAATCAGCAGAGTAAATAGACAAGCTATGGAATGAGAGAAAATATTCACAAACTATACATCCCACAAAGGACTGATATCCAAAGTCTACAAAAAACTCAGACAAATCATCAAGAAAAGAACAAATAATCCCATCAAAGTGTGGTCAATGACATGAACAGATTTTTTTTTTCAAAAGAATATAAACAAATGGCCAAGAAACCAATGAAAAAATGCTCAATATCACTATTCATCAGAGAAATGCAAATTAAAACCACAGTGAGATACCACCTTATCCCTGCCAGAATGGCCATTATTAATAAATGCAAAAACAATGGATGTTGGTACAGATGTGGTTACAAGGAAACACTTATACACTGTTGGTGGGAATGTAAATTAGTAGGCTTTCTATGGAAAACAATATGGAGATTCTTTAAACAACTAAAAGTAGACCTACTATTCAGTCTAGCAATTCCACTGCTATATATCTAGTCAAAGGAAAAGGAGATATTATATTAAAAAGACACTTGCACCCACATGTGTATTGCAACACAATTAGTAGTAACAAAGATATGGAGTTAACCTAAGTGTACATCAATTGATGAATGCATAAAGAAAATGTGGTATGCATGCCATTGAGTATTTCTCAGCCATAAAAACAAATAAAATAATGTCTTTTACAGAAATTTGGATGGAAATCAAGATCATTATTCTTAGTAAAATATCTGAGGAATAATAAAACAAATACCACATGATCTCATAAATGGGAGCTAACCAATGGGTATATTTGGTTGTAAAGTGGACATTGGAAACTAAGAAAAGAGGTGGGTGGGAGGAAAGTGAGCAATCAAAATTACCTGTTGGATGCAGTATACACTATTCTGGTGGCAGGTACTACTAAAGCCCTGACTTCATCATTATACAATTCATCCATGTAACAAGAAACACTTGCACAGCCTAAATTTATTGAAATAATAATAAAAATAGATAGATATTACACCAACCCCTTCTCCCCCCAAAATCTCTACAGCATTGTTTATATAGCTGGTTGAAAAATGTGATTTTAGATCTGTAAGGACCTGGAGGTATCTTAATAAATTACTTGTGAATTCAACCGTCTTGTTTATCCAGTTACTAAGTTTAGGGAGCACATGGCAGAGGGGAGCCCAGACATGTATGTCTTATGAACGTGCTATTTCCATAAGAGAGGAAGGTAATGGATAATATATCTAGCTTCTTCTTTCAAACTCATCATCAGTTAGGCAATTTGACCCTCTTCTTTAGGGATGGGAGTGAATGGGCTAGAGAGATGGCTTAGCTTAGGTTATTCCAGAAGCAAACCTTTGGGAAAGGGTGTGATTTCAAGTAATCCATTTGGAAAGTTCTGATAGAGGTACAGGGATGTGAGAAAAGGATGAGAGGGAAAGCTAATAAAGGGCTCACATTTGAACAAAATAGTGCTGTGAATAATTAGTGCTCGATCATATAGAGGATCTCTGGGAGATAGTGCAGCACATGGTTTAAGTCACACCAATAGTGTGGTAGTATGTAGGATATTTATTCATCAATTTCCATTAGTTATTGATGGTAGAGCAATAAATACTCTGGCACTTCCAGTGTACTCCTCAAAAACACAGGTATAAGCAGCAGGTGCATACAGTTAGAATCTGTAAGATTGAGAATGCTGATATCAAGGGGATATGGTAGACCACAAAAAGCTACAAGGGATTAAGGCAGGGGTGGAGAACCTGGGGCCTTAAGACCACGTGTGGCCTTTAAGGTTCTTAAATGTAGCCTTTTGCGTGAATTCAAATTTTACAGAAAAAAGTCTCATTATTTTTATTAATACTTTTTTTTGTCTTTTATATATTTTTATTTCCATAATGAATTTTTTTTTGTTTTTGCAGTTTTTAGCCAGGGCCGGGTTTGAACCTACCACCTCCGGTATATGGGGCTAGTGCCCTACTCCTTTGAGCCATAGGCACTGCCCCATTATGAATGTATTTAAAGTACCCAAGAAATAATCCTCCCAGACTGACCAGCACAATTAGAACATTAGTAAGTTATAAGGCTAAGTTGATGGCTGCCATGCTCACAATTTAATTCTAACTTCCCCAGCCTAACTGGCATCACTTCTGAGCAAGGCTAATGAGAAAGAGTTTATATGGGTCCAGTCCACAAGTCTATTATCAGCTTTTGACAATGGTGCACTGTGTTTCTGTTTGAAGCAAAATTTGTAAATAGCCTCACAGCTTGATAGTATTTTTCAATCTGTCTGCTTCTTGTCAAAGAAGACCAAGAGAACAGTGAAGGAAGGAAACAGATTTTTTAATGAGGATTGGGAATTGTGATATTATCTTGTTTCTGCTGAAGATAAGATGATTTGCTTGCTTCGCGATAGGCAATATCAACATTAAAGAAATTCAATGCTTATTAGCATTATAATACTCATTAAGGACCACAAATGTTTTAAATTATAATAGAAGGAGAGTTGTGAAAGGCTATGTTGCAGAAACCAAAAGCAAAGAGAATTCTTTAAAGTAGCAATAAGACCTGGAAATATTACCACTGAAGCAACTTATAAAGTACTTTATGTACTTGGGAAAAAAGAGAAGCCATTCAGTGATGTAGAAGTTATGAGAGGATGCAATGTAGAAGTTGTAAGATGCTTAGAACCTGATAAAGGTTCAAAGTACAAGCAATTGTCTCTTTCAAGGAGAACCATAACTGATGGGCAGCATGAATTAACCCTTCATAGAACAACGTCATGCAAAACTTTGAAAGGAAAATATATATTATTTAATCACTTTGGATGAATCAACTGATACTACTGACTAGGTGCAGGTTGAATACTTCATTAAGGTTATAAGAGAAGATTTTCTTTGCTATGAAGAGTTAGTTGCTTTGGGGACTCTTGCAAACAACACAGAAATAGCTATCGTCACCAACTTTCAAGATAAACATGAAGTTGGATTGAATTGGGTAAGTTTAGTGACTGTATGGAGAGATAGTACACCTTCCATGACAGGAAAACATGAAGGATTTATTGAATATTTGATTGCAAAGTAAAACTAAGTCTATATATGTGGGGGAAAAGTCCAAGCATTTAAAAAACAAAAACAAAAACAAAAGCGTATCATTTCTTAACATTTATATTTCAAAAGGAAATTTTGAATGAACATTTTCCCCAGTTAGCAAATGTCATTGATGAGCAGAATAATATATGTGAAACATTTGAAGACTACACAGCTGATATAGACTTATTAATTGGAGAACACAATGAAAACTTCACTGACTTTGAGAATCATACTATCACACTCAAATTAGCATTCAGCCTTACCTACTGATACTTGATATCACTGAGGCACCTAACAAATTACAGATGGAATTGATTAAGCTCTCAGTAGATGATATTTTAAAGTCATGGTTTGATGCTAAATTCATGGTTTGTATGAAAGATCCAAAGGAAATATGGAGAAATGCAGTCAGACATCCATGAGTTAGGCAGCCTGCCCATGAAAATCCTTACTTGCTTTTCTTGTTGCTGTGAATCAACAATTTCTTACCTCACCTAAATAAAGATGCCAAGGGAAACTGTGGACCTCCATGCTTCAAACAAATATTCAAATGCTCTCCAACAAAAATCAAACAGAACAAAGCCATTGAAAAGTTAGTTAACTTTAAAATCAACAAATAGTTTGAATTTTTGAAATTAAGTACATAGCTATTAGATTTTTATATAATAATGTACTTTTAAAGATACCTAACTGAAGTTTCTTAAGTGTAGCCTTATTTGATTACAACTAAATCAATGCAATATTCCAGCATGAAAAAGTCCCCACCCATGGATTAAGGTGTTTTGAAGTGTCCTCCTGGAAAGTAGGAGGGAAAAGAGCACAGCTTCCATCCTGATAAAGAGACTTCACATGGAAATAGTGATTGATGAATACTAGAGGCAGCACCATAGACATCTTCCTACTTGTTCATAAAATGGGGATGAATTTTGTGTTCATTAAGCCCTTGACTTTTAGAACTGGAAACATATATAAAGTAAAATGCCCATCCAACTCTATCCTCTTGCAGTTTGCTGGCCCATAAGAGGTATCTGTATTGAAGAGAAAAATACATCATTGTACTGTGGTAGAAAGACCAAATGTTTTGGAGACAGATGGTCCTGGGTTCAAGTCTTGACTCAAAACATAGGAAACCTCTGTGCCCTTGAGCAAACTGCTCATGAGAACAAGTCCTCTTTCAATCCACAGCTGTTCTCACCCACTATCCTCAATGTCTGGTAAGAAATTAGATGAAATTTTGACAACACTTTAGCACAATAGCTAGTTTGTAGCATGAGTTAAATAAGTGAAAATTTGTCATATTTCTACTGAGAATAAGAAAGAGATGCAACAAAGAAACATATTAACTCATTCAACAAATATTTATTAAGCTCCTACTATATGCAGAATTCTAGCTGCTGGAGTTTAGTGGCAAAGGATCTCAATTTCTGTCCTCGGGAAGGCTAGATTCTAGTAAATCACAGACATTGGGATCCTGCTTTTACACTCAAAGTTCTATTTTTATTGTCTGGAAAAATTAGATTTACTTGACATTGTTTGCTGGGGTTTTAACTTAGAAAAAGTTGTAATCAAACATTTTTCTGAGTGTCATTCCTCAAATCTTCCTTCAATGTTGCCTTAATTGGAATTGTTTTGGTCCCAAATGCCAGGAATCACACTTTAACTACCTCAAGTGAAAAGGAGAATTTATTAAACAAGAGGATGGATAAAAGGCTGTGGGAAAAGCTATAGTTGGACCTTTAAAGGGACACATATATTGCAGGGAATTGGTCTGTCTGTCAAACTGTCCCACTGTGGCAGCTTTATCACTCATGCCTCAGTATGGCTTTCTCTGTACGGCAGACAATATCCCTGCTCATGGCTCCTACGATTTACATCATGCAGCTTTGAATACCAGAGGGTCAACCCAGCTCTCCCGGTTTTCTTGTACAAAATTCTCAGGAAAGAGAAAAGCTTTTTTGGGGATAGGGGTTCTTTATTAGATCATAGAGCTTTACATGACAGTGATTATATGCCTATAGCACTTCTAGAATCCCATGTGTGCCCATATTACCTGTGAAGACATAGTCCCCACCGAAGGCTGATTCTTTTGTTATGATCACTTTTACGTCAAGAGTCACTTAGAAGTAGCAGCTCTGAAAGCTGAAGAAATTAACAACAGAGCAAGCACCACATCTTGTTCAGTCCACACAAGGAGTCTATTAGTAGAAGTGAGCCAACAATACATTACTTTCTGCAAATTTGTTGAGTATATCCAAAACAAACACATTGAAAAGGGATTATTCACCATTTATGTGTCATGGAGGTAATAATAACATCTTTATTGAACATATTAATGTTCTTAAGAGCTTCTAAAGTATTGTGAAACTTTAAAACATTTTCCAGTTTCAGAGAACTAATTAGCTCCACTACGGAGTAGCTCACAAGAGCAATATTGCCATTATGGAGAAGGAATGATTGATTTAAAAAGGCAAGAGGTGTTGAATTACTCATCTTTTTGATAACTATGCGTCAAGCACATACTTCTTTCCTGCTTGGGTCTGGGGGTTGTAGGGGCATAAACTGGGAAAGAGTCTGCTCTCAAGGAACTTAGAGTCTAGTAGGGGAGGCAGACATTCAACAGCTAGCCCTATGACATGTCGAAACAAGGCCTCAGTAAGATGAATAAACAGGAGAACAAAGGAAGTGATAAGACAGGGCTAGGGAGAGTTAAACTACAGAGGCCTAGTTTTTAAAGGCCTCTGTAGTTTAACTAGTAGATTATGGAGATAATTTCATCAACAATTAGAAGACTAATAAATTACATAAATTCGTATCATTTTTATATATTTTTAAAATTCTAACAATGACTTTATAAGGCTAAACTATGGAGCTCTTCACTGCCCAGGGAAGGTTGAATACTTCTTGGGGTTAATTGGGAACCCAACTACCATGCAGTGAGTCTATGAGAACCTATGAAAAGATGCAGATGGAGGTTGAGAGAAACTAAGGTCCTTGGGTCTCAGCTCATGTTAATTGTTAAATGTTCCATGAACAGTCAGCACAGCTTGTTAGGCATATGAGTAAGCCATTTGGGAAATGGATCCTCCACTTATGAGTCAAAGGGGCCCCAAGCTGATGCTGAGTGAGGCAGAGATAAGCCTTCCTCAGTAAGCCTTGTCCAAATTCTAGACATCAACTATTCAAATTTCAGAAACTCAATTCCTGGGCTCAGAGGAATTTCCATTTCTGTAAAGTTTTAAAAGGAGAATGCAATTCAAAAGTCAAGGAATTTCCTATACATGCAAAAGTTTCTTGGAAAGGATTGATTTTCAAATAATATATCCCTATTTCTAACGAATGTTAAACTGAAAATGCCAATCAATCATATTCCTCTCTATATTTTCATAATATTTTCAGTATATATTTGTAATATATACTGACAACTTTTACAAAAGTTCCATTTATGATCCAGAGGAGCCACTGCTTTGGATATAAAGGTCATGGCTCTTCAACACTGGGCTTCTGTCTTTAGTTCACTAATTGAAAGTTACAAATATAGCTTCTAATGATCTCTCTCTCTCTCTTGTTTTTTCTTTTTGCATTTGCTGTCAAGACAAGGCAAGGGTAGCAACCAATCAGCTCCTTATATTAAACTTCATATTTTGCTGAGCTGGACTTGACTCCTGGTTGCTACAAAACAAATCTAAGTTTATATCAGAGGTGACAAACTCCATACCCTGTCATTTATCCTTTTTATAGCATGGGTGACACCAACAGCTAGCAAGTCATGTTGATGACTTTTTGATGAAACAACTAAGGCAGAAAGTGTCGAAGCCTAGAGGTTTCCCATGTTGATCCTTAGAAACGTTTTGGCATTTTCATTAAAAGACAACTAAGATAAAAACAAATTCCACTGTTTTTTACTATAGGATTTGCTAACTCTAGATTTTAATTTTTACCCTTTTATGTATCACCTCATGTTTCTGAAATTTTCAATTAAAATTTAACCATAATTAATTATAATATTTATCTATTGTCTTACAAGTTATTCCATTATATACACTTACAATACATTTCACTATTCCTCTCTTGTTAAACAAGTGTATTTATTTTTGTTTCCTTTTAATTTTTTGCTCATATAAACAATACTATAGTGAATATCCTTGTAGGTAAAGGAAAAATTTGTAGAGTTAGAATCAGTGGGAGAATGGCATGCAAAAATTTTATGTTTTCAACAGTAATGCCAAATTTCCTTTCAGAAAAATTATACCAAATTTCATACCTGCTACCCAAATGTACCTATTTATGGGTCCTAAGATATCTTTAAAAACAAAACAAAACAATTTTTAAAAACCCTTCAAGCTACAATCTTTTAAAGCACAATACCATAAAACTTGATGTATATTATGGAACTTTTTCATACAGCATAACTGATCTAGGGTATCAATTCTGTAATTTGTAGAAAGGTGGGACAGAAAACAAAGAATGACTTGAAATCTCCTTAAATCGCAAAGAAAACTTCTTCATCTTCCAGCATTGTGTTTTAAAATGCATCCAGAAGAAGAAAGCCTCCCTGGAAATGAGGGATTTTTTGGCAGGCTTTCAACATACTTGACACAGGTCATGAAATGATAAAGATTTTTTGGTCATTCTCCACCTGGAATGGGTTTGCTCTAGGTGCTGGCAGCGGAATACACATCTCTTGCTTTATGCAGTTGCTCAACAGCTTGGTTTTCCTTCATCTTTGAGAATTCAGCAAGCATAGGTGTTGTGGTCAGTGGGAGAACATTGTCTAGAAACAAAATGAATTAAATAGTTTTACCTTTCCACCAAAGGGGCTGTGAGTGTAACTATATGTGCCTCCCCCACCCCACCCCCTTTAAAAAAATTCAGATTAATATAAGGGTACATACAATTAGGTTACATTTTTTGCGTTTGTTGTGTAAAGTCCAAGTTGCGTTGAGCCCCTTCATCTAAAACCCTTAACAGTTTCAACACAGAGTCTCTTTAATCTTAGTGACACAGGGATTTAGCTCACCTTAAAGGAGAAAATGACATTCAACTGGTTAGAGTACTGTACCATTAGATACAAAACCTTGCTGGATGTGGTAGTGGGAACAAACAAAAGGCAGAGAGAATATTCATAGGTGAGTGAAGAGATGGGAATTTATAAATATGTTAGTTCTACAAGCAAAGAGAAGGGAAAGATTCATCTGCCTGGAGTGGGAGAGGGCTTTAGAAAGAAGATGGTGTTTGCAGAGGCCAGGTTCCTCTGTTCCATATTGGTTTCTGGTGTAGATCTGATAGATGGGTAAAATAATATAAGAACATCAATAAAACCAATAATTTGCCTTTATCTGAAAAATACACACAGAGAGACATAGACGCACACCCTTGATTTTTTTTTAAAGGCCCCTTTCAGCGGCACGCTCAAGTAATCCCTGTAAGGAGAAGAGAGAATTGAATTCTAACACTTTCTGATGGAGGGTCGAGATCAGGGGCCACAACTCAACTTCAAAACTTTGGGCTTCTAAAACGTAGGGAAAGTCGTTCTGAGATCAGTGGGTTCTGGCGGGGAGCTGGTGAGGGGAGCGCAGTACGTCTCACCTTATTCCTCCTCCCTCGCTACATGCTGGCACAGCACTGGGCACCCAGTGGTCAGTCGTTTGTCGGGTTAATTGTGAGCATCCGCTTTTTCCCTATCCAGGGCAATCAACCCATGGTTGATTCAGCTCGGATATCAGTAGTTAGTAAAACAGGAGAAAGAATGGGGCCATAGCTTCCCGCAAGTGGAGCTGTGCTGGGGGTGTGAGGAAGGCAGGCGGGAGCAGCGGAGGGAGCGAATGCTCCTACCTCCTCCCGCGGCAAACGCGAGGCCCCCGCCCCCTCTCTGCATTCCGGACCCCCCAACCTGGAAGAAAAAGATCAGCGCCAGTGAGGCGGTGGCAGGCTCTGTCACGTTAATTCCCTGCTGCTTGTCTAGTCCCCAGCCACCTCACCCCTCCTCCCGCATCCCCAGCCCGGATTTGGAGGCGATTCCCCTCTAGGGACGGAGCCATTGCATCTGGGCGAGTGGCTCTTTTCCTTCCTCGCGTCTTTGTCTCCTCCTCCTGCCAGGCTTCGGCGCCGGGAGCAGGGTCTGCAGCGGCCGCCGCAGCAACGCCAGCCAAGTCGTGCCCCGCACGGCCGCCGGTGGCCGCACCCTCGCTCGGTGGCGGCGCCCGAAGACGCCAGCCGCGCCACGCACCGCCTGCGTCCCGCGCCCCAGCCGCGGCGCACCGACGCCGTCGCCGCTGTGGCTGGGGAGCCGAACGCCTGGCCCGCCAGGTCCCAGGTGGACAGCCCGGCTTGCAGAGGGTTGGAGGTGGCGGCCTCTGCAGCTCTGGCAGCGCGCACAGCCCTAGGCATACGCACCCAACGCCTCCTCCCTGCGCCACGAGGATGGAGCTGCCACCCCGGTCCCGGACTGGCGCAAGGTAAGGTGCAGCCGCCTGTTGCTTTTCGCAGAGCGCGGGATCGTTCCTCTGCCCAGATGCCTAGGCCAACCCTCCCAGAACAAGTAGGAGAGAACTATTACCCCAATTCTGAGCCGCGTCTGTCTAAGCCCCCAGTCGTCTTTGCGCAGACCCTTGGAGAGACCCCGCCTGGTGAGACAGAGTCGACCCTCTTTGCTCCGGTTCAGCCGGCTGCTATGAAAATAGTCTGCAAACTTTTGTGACCCTTTCCCTGCACGATGCTCACCCAGTGCCCGTACAAGTTGCACGTTTAGTTTTTGCGTGCGCCCTTCCCCCAGCGCCCCTTGCCGTTGCATCTGCCCATTTCTCTGTGTATTCTTGCCAGTCGACTTTTCGCTCCCCGCAGCTCCGGCTCCAAAGGCGAGGGCTGGGGACTCAGCAGTGCTCATCCTACCTATAGAAGCTGGGTAGGGGATAGAGAGGGTGAAATAGGAGAAGTGGGATGTGGGGAAAGGCTACAGGCACTCCTGGGGTTTTGTCCAGCGCAGTGAGAGTCTGTCCACCCTTGCTCACGCCACCCCCAACTCGGTAATGAAACCCTTGGAGTGGCTTGCGGCTGTGCGCGGTGGGGACTGCAAGTGCAGATACGGGTGGGTGAAGTAAGTGGTTCAGCGAGGGAAAGGTTACTGGTGGGGGCGGAGGAGGAAACTGAGGGTCGGGAGCAGATCTGCCCATGGTTAGGTGAGACGAAAAGGCTGTGCTAAGGTGGGCAAGGGGCCAACCCCGAGAGGCCGTATGAGGAGGAGGAAAAGGGATTTTAGTCTGGAAAGCGCTGGCCCGAGTGTGTAAATACAGATGGGGGAGGGGCTAGATACCTGGGTAGGCGCAGAGATGGAGCCTCGGAATAGAGCCCTGGAATGTGGGCCCGGGGGACTTGGGAAAGCAAGCGTCTAGGTGCCTGGGACGGTGCGATCTCCCTCCCCAGAAGCAAACAAACCTCTCCGGGAGGATCTGAATGCGTTGGCATCTTGGGCGGTGACTGATGGTCAGATCGTGGACCAGGGAAGCTTCTCCCAGCTCTAAGAGGACCACAATCCCTTCTCTTCTTTGGCGCCCGCTTGTTTCTACAACCTCTCACCTCCTCTGCCAGGTCGGTAGACCCACGCCCACCTTCCCTGCCAGGCGCTCGCTCGGGAGTCAAGGATGTCTCCACAGCCGCAGTGTGGAAAGGGGACTCCTCATTCCCAGAAGGAGACGAATGTGCATGATAGGGGGGAGTCCCTAGCACCCAGCAAGTAGGCAGGGGTCCGAACCAGTTGCAGGAGGCTGCAGAGGGGGAGGCTGCAGTGGGAGCCACTTTACCCCGCCCCTCCACAAATCGCTCCTAGGAGGAGCAAGGGAGTGGGGGAGTCCTGTGCTGCTCTGGGAGGCTCAGAGCGCAGAGCTGGAGGGAGAGCAGGAAATGAAAAGCCAGAGGGTGTGGGCATCGGGTGAGGGAAGACCCAGCTTCCAGACCCGGGATCCCGGGCAGAGGTGGGTCTGTCCACCTTGCAGTCCTCAGGTAGACCCTCTGGTTGTTCCAGATGCTTTGGCAGATGCGGGAAGGTGAGGCTCTTTCTCCTTTATATCCCAGCAATCTGGAGGGTAAGACCATTTGTGGGAGGGAGCCTAGTCTGCTGTTGAGAAGAAGCGCCCTCCTCCTCTTTAGTCTCCAAGCCCCCTTTTTCCAGGTGGCATGCCAAGGCCACGGAACACCTGACCACCCGTTCTGTCCGCGAGCAGATTCACACCTTTCTGAGTGGTGCCTTTGGCTGAGAGTCTCTACTAGCCCAATACCAAAGCATTTGGAGCTTGCATGGGAGTGGAACCCCAGACAACCTTTCAGCCCTCCCTGTTCAGCTCTCCCACATGTAGGCTTTGGAGGGCAGAACAACCTTTTCTGAGGGTGCTGTGTGGACAGCTCCTGTTCTCCTGTAGCAGCTGGGAGTAAAGGATTAAGTTAGAAGAAATCATAAGTCAGGGAAGTTCCCCATTTATTGGCCCGTTAACTTGGCCACACTTGAGGAGTGGTAGAATCTCCAGGGCTGCCAGATGGGAATAACTGAGGTCAGTTATTCCCATTCTGGGAATCCTCTGGAGCAGAGAGCGCTCTGCCTCACTGTGGCACACTCCAGAGCCCCAAGGAGCAGACCGGGGATTCCCTCCCTGCAGCTTCTGAGCACAAAGGCTGCACCTTCACAGGCCAGGCCTCCTTGGTGATAGCACTTGCTTCTTCTAAACTACCTGGATTCCTGAGGTAGGATCTCAGCCTTAATCCCCACACTCCATAACATTTACCATCTGACCATCCCAGGGCCCATATCTTCCGGGATGTCTAGCTCTGGGCTCTGGTTACTTCCTTTTGCATGTAGAAACAGGTTGGAACATGTCCCCTGGGAATTTGAGAGAAGACTACAAATTCACACCCAGGTAGTTTTCTTGGGTTGCCGAGCTATGCTGGGGAGACAAGGAGTAGCAATAATAATTAGTGCTAGCTGGCATTTACTGAGTTCTTAATTCCTGTGTTCCAGGACCGTCATAGCTATTTTATGTGCTTTTGTCAGTTTCAACCAGGGCAACAACCCTGAAATACAGGTAAAGTTACTTTTCCCATTTTATAGGTGGGGGAATCAAGCCAGGGAGAAATGTATTTACTCATTGTCAGCCAACCAGTGAATGGTGGAGCTGGTTCACTTAGTGGGCAGAGAACACCAGGAGTGGCCCATTATCTCAGTCCTATTTAATACATGGGAGACCCCCAACCCTTCACTCCAAATCCAAGAGGGATACTATAAGTTCCGGTCCTGTGAGCCCGCTTGGCCAGAATACTGAGGAAACTTATACTGGGTATCGCTTCCTTCAGGGTCTATTGGAGTACACCTTGGTAAGTAGAATGCTAGTACTGGAAGCCAATTTAGAGAATTGGCTACTGGTATTGGAATTCTCTTCTGAATTTTTTAGTAGACATCCCATTTTCAAATGAGAGGAGAAATGGAAAGAGAGACCCACGTATGAAGAGAGATTTTCTCTGTGGTCAAAAACAAGAGGCTGTTTTAGGTATCACCTGTATTCTGCAAGTGAGTACCTCTCCGGGGATTAAATCACGGAATGTTAGAGCTAAAAGGGATCTCAGATATCTTCCCTCCCAATCCGGACTAGGGGAGCAGATTCAATGCTGAGCTTAAGGCCCTTGGGTGTGTTTGTAATGTAACTAGTGCTAGAACCACAGTCTTTTGACTATTGGTCAAAGAAACTGCATTTGTACATAAATAAGTTATGTTCCTTGCTGCTGTTTTGCAGCATCTTAGAATTAATTAGGAAAAAGACATTTTATTAAAAAAGGCTGTTTGGTTTATTTTTCGTAAGTGTTTATCAATCAACATAACCAGAAAAAAATCTATTATCATATAATGAATAAGATGCCACAAATGTGCCTCTTTTTTTTTTTTTGCAAAAATCAAAATTTCAGTGGCATATCCATAAGCCTTCAAACTAACAAAAATTAACTCCACAAGCTAAATAAGAGCAAATTATTTCTCCTGTTTTTGACCCTTGGGTTAAACTTTACACTGTTGCAAATCTGAGGCAAAACAATATATTTCTGGTGGATGTGCTTGTGGCTAAGAAAGAAGAGACACAGTCCTTTGCCACTTCCTTACCCACTGAGGCCCTTCAGCACAGACTTTCTACAGTCACTTGGGGATTTCATACCCCTTTAGGCCTTCTTGTGGAATAGAATTGTGGTTTCTAACACCCAGCTGTAGTATCAGGCTGTCTTCGTCTTGGAGACAGACCAAGGAAATATCAGCTGGAGTAAACACTTGTGGAGGGGGTAGTCTGTTTCTCAGAATCACTTCAAGGGGAAAGACCTACAGATCGCCTGGAACTGGATTTCCATCTCTAATGCTGTGAAACACCAGGACCGAGGCCCCGGGGTAGGAGCTGGGGTGAGAGTGAGGCAACAGTGTTGTTAGAGGAGGTACGGCTTGGCTCCGGGAGGATGGATATAGCTCCGAGAGGATGGATATTAAGGCCTGGCTTCTGCGGGACCCTACTGTGGTAGGAATGCCCACAGAGAGCAGCGTGCACTAAGAGCTGGTCCTCTGCCTCCCCCTCCTCCCCGCCCCCCCGCATCAGGCTGCCCTCTGCATAAGGTTGACAGATCTGAATCTCAGAGTCCCCAGTTATCTCAAGGGGAAGCATTCATTTTCTAGAGAATTTAAGAGAAATGAGTATTGTTTTTATGCAAGTAGGAAAAAAATGACACACTTTCTTCGAGAGCCATTTAAAAGCAGATCATCGCGAAGGGTAACCTGAAGGTGGGGACATTGGTCTCGTTGGATTGGTTGGAGTATGGTAGTGTTAAAGGGAAAAGATGTGACATGGAAATCAGATGAGATAAAATCTGAAAGAAATGTTCTTTGTTCTAGGAACCTGTCCTCTGTTCACAGGAAGGAGGCTCTGCTAGAACCTAGGTGGACATACAGGTCCAACTCCTAGCTTTTTCATGGGAGGTAGGGGACTTAGGTATATCTGCACCTTATTTACGTGGTCCAATCCCTTACTTATTTTACTGTAGCTCCTATGTGGTTTAGTACCAGAGGTCACACGTGACATTTTTCTGGAACAATTCTTTAAGTGTGTATTTATATTAAATCATATAAATATGAGTTTATTGACATTTAGAATAACAAATCATGTTAAACAACATGCTTTGAGGCAAACGATATGAAAAATAACCTTTTATCCAGCTCACAATGAATAAATGTGCTTATGCATTATGCAGTATAAGTGGTCATTCTCATTTTTGGTGAGATATTTAAGAATTAAAAATAGGCCAGGTACAGTGGCTAATGACTACAATCCTAGCACTCTGGGAGGTTGAGGCAGGTGGATCACCTGAGCTCAGAAGTTCAAGACCAGTCTGAACAAGAGTGAAACCCCCCTATAAAAAACTAGCCAGGTACAGAGGCACGTACTTATAGTATAAGCTACTCAGGAGGCTGAGGCAAGAAGATTGCTCAAGCCCAAGGGTTGAGGTTGCTGGGAGCTATGATGGCACAGCACTCTACCCAGGGCAACAGAATGAGACTCTGTCTTAAAATAAAAAATGAAAAAAGGTCCTGAGCATCTCACCTTACCTATTTTGATAACAAGAGAACCCAAATAATAAGTTTCTATAGAAAGAGTTGGAAGAAGAAATTGGAAACAGTAAAAAAGACCTCAGTAGAACCTGAGAAGCTTTACTCTCATGGATTTTGTTTTGAATAAATATGATAGCTTAGTCTATATTTAGATTTGAGTAATCCATATGATAAATAAATTTAGTATTTGTTTCATCTGCAGATTGTAACTTTGAAGAGCTTTGTTTAATAAATGGTTTGGAGCCATGATGGAAACTCTTGTATCTGAGATACACATATGTATCTGCATATACTTTGCAAAAAACTCATGAGTTAATACATCTCACCAAGACATGTAAAATAACCATTTCACATGAGAATGAAATCTAGAATCTTCCCCACAGCTGATAGGCTTAAAACACAGCATTTCAGCACAGGTGGTAAATGAATTATTTTAAAACAAAGAAATGTATAAATACTGAAAAAAGGAACCACTGCCAATAAAAAACAGATTTTATTCTTTAAGAGGATAAATGAACCGATTAGTAAAGGTTATGAAATTTATGGTTTCATTTTGCCCTAAGCTCTCTAAACTACGTTTTATGTTAATACTTGTCCATTGCAAATGTCACTACATTTTCAGACAGTTTTTGAAAAGTGGTTTAAGTTCCTTTTATTAGAAATAAAAGAGAAAAAGATATTATTAAAAGTATGTGAATCTGTTCTCAGGGGTTCCTTCCCTTTCCTTTCCTTCCCTTTCCTTTCCTTTCCTTTCCTTTCCTTTTCTTTCCTTTCCTTTCCTTACCTTTCCTTTCCTTTTTTCTTTTCTTTTCTTTTTTTGGAGAGAGTGCCTCTGTCACTCTGGCTGGAGTGCAGTGGCTCAATCAGGTTACTGCAACCCTAAACTCCTGGGCTCAAACAGTCTTCCCTTTTTTTCCTCCCTTCCTCCCTCTCAACCTCTCTGCTTCCCTCCCTTTCTTCCTTCCTTGCTTCATTTCTTCCATTTTTAGCTCATTGCTAGAATAGGTATTCAGTGTTTTACTAGGAGAGCCTGCTATTTCAGGACAAATATGTCCCCTGGTGAGGACAGAGCTGAAGGCACAGTGTGCTGGTATGTTTGTCCAAAGCTAAAGCACAAAGGTCATGCGGTCTTGTTGGCTTTCCCCTGAACTTTCTACCCTCAGCTCTGCTTTGGAGAAATAATCATTGTACAGGCCTGCTTACAGAGGGCTCCCCTTGTTAGCAGTGACTAAGCAGTATGCTTTCCTTGTGCTTCACTGGGAATTTGTACACTAAGAAGAGTTCTGGTCTAGCTGCTAATCTTCCCTAGATGTCCAACCATCAGGGATTATCAAGCAAAACACTTTCCACCCTATCCACAATTATTTTTAAGCTTAGGGTTTCAAACCTTTCATCCTCCTACACTGGAGTGTTGTAGAGTTATTTATTACAGTGGCCAGTTGTTGTTGTTGTTTTTCTAATATATATATCTCAGAAAGGCTTTCTATTAATAAAGTGAATATTATTTCTAAACGGAAGGTGTGGTACAGATTGTCAGCACCCATAACATCTGCTACAAAAGTCTAATAAGAACGGATGGTATATGGCCAGTCAGGACAGGAAGGCCAAATGAGAGATAGCAGAAGAGTAGTACAGAAGGTGGGAGTAGGAGAGAAAGGGGAGCAAGAGAGTCAAGGCCACAGGGTTAACCAACCACCAGAAGGAAGAGAACCCAGCAATTAGCATAGGAAGACTGAGCTATCTGATACTAACCCTAAACCAGAGAATGAGAGAATAAGAAGGCATATGAGTAGGAAAAGGCTGAGACAGAGAATGGGAGTAATAAAGACCTCAGAAGAAGAGGTATACAAGGAAAATGTGCTAAATGATTCCTAATAGTCCAGATCAACTCAAAGCCAGGCTAGCTTCTCAGCCAGAGGGCATGGTCTATTGCTCTCATCCCAGAGCACTTCATTAACATGGCTTCTCTCTTACTTATGCCATGATGATTAGCAATATGGAAAAGCCTAGGGGCCCTAGAATGATGGGTGTAAATGCATTAAAGGTATTAAAATACAATACATAAGATTATAACACAAACTAATTTTATTGAAATATCTTTTTATCTTATAAAATATGTTTTTGTTACTAATGTACGTGTGCCTTACATAATGCGTGCATAACAAGGTCTAGTGGTGTGGCTAACGACTGCAATCGTTTTGAAGCAGGGGTGAGCATGCATGCTACTCTGAGATAACTGTAGCAACTGTGATGCAAAAATACTTGATTTACACTGGTGACAAAATCACTGGTGTTGCTACTACCTTTGAGGCTCATGGCCAGCATTCATAATGGAATGAAATGTGCATTGCTATTTAAGGTTAATGAACAAAGTTGTGACCTTTTTTCCCATTCAAGTTCATGAATCCCTTAAATTCCATTGGTAGATGCCTGGGAGGTCTATGACTCCAAGAAGTTGGGACTAGTGTGACTATATAATTTATCAACTAGCAGTGGGATGCTTTAAGGAATAAAAAGAATCTTAGTTGTTTCTCCCAGACAGTAGGTATAAAGTGGGATGGGCCTGGGAAAATTGTAATATAGCATCTTTCTAGCTGTTTTACTTTTCTGGGGTCTTCCTCACAACACTGGTTTCCCTGGCTCAGGGAATTGGCTTCCTCTTCCCTTTTCATAGAGATCAAGGTTGTGGATCCTGGTGAGCGTGCAAAAGTAGACAAGACCTTTAACTGAAAGAGGGTCCCCTTTCAGGACCAGAGCCAGGCTATAAAACACCTATTTGAGAACTGGCCAATAGGCTTCCTTGGAGCAGCAGTGGCCTTCTGGATCCTGGCTGGACGAACACTGGCAGGCAGTTTAGTTCCCAATGGGCTCCTTGGCTAGGCTCCCTGGAGTCTTGGCTAATAGCACCTAAAGTGAGGGTGGATTATCAGATTACATTGCATTATAGCCAAAAATTTCCACTTCCCCTCTAATAATTTTTTTTTTTTTTAAATCAGAGCCGCCACAGTGGTTTCTAAAAGTACATTTCCTTTCTCTGCCCACTTCCTAGTTATCAGGAAATGGCCTCAGTGTAGGCAGGTAGATGGAGACCCATGGGAAAAGGCTGCAATCTGAAGAATTCTGAAACACGAAAATAAGGCCTCGAGTGACAGAGACGGAACTGTGGTCCTGGAATGTTTCCCAAAGAGACAGATCAGATTTTCTAGTGTTGGGGAAGATGATAGATGTCCCTGCTCCTAGAGATCAGCGTGTTTTTGCCTGCTTTAATTAGTGAAATGGAACCTGCTTAATAGAAGAAAAACTCTTCTAAGAAACCTTTGATTTTGCAAGGGGAGGCAATATCTCCGGAAATACCCTCTTTATGTGTGTGCAGACTACTTAAGTGGGGACCTGGCAACCTAGTTCTAGTTCCAGCTTTGATTCTAACCAGCTGTTTGGCACTGGACTGGCTACATTGACTGTCCTGGGTTCTACTTCCTTTAAGAAAAGGATGGTTGGGAGCTAAGTGGTTTATAGTGTCAAGGATGTGTCTGATGCTGTTGTATCTATCTTCCATGTGGAGGATTCTCTGTTGACATTTATTGAGATTGCTTTCTTTGCGTAGACCTTGCAGCCCTCACATGCTACAGATCCAGCATTGAAGTAAGACATACCGCCTCCTGAGGGTTTGTGACACCTACAGCACTTTTGGGAGCCTAGAATAAAGGGATGGGGGAGGGATACTACAGAAAGAAGGATAGCTGGCTGGTAAAGAGACAGGGGAGGAAGGAGGTGAAATAGTAGATCACTTTCCTTGCAACGACAATTGTCAGGCAAGATATAGAAAGATGAAGGAAGGTATCTAAAGTTCTGTGTGCCCGTCTTATGTCCAGCTCGTCATAACTATATGGTCATATCACTCTGCTAAAAATCTTTAAATCACTCCTAGTTACATGTAGGACGTTTAATAGGTCCTTTATCACCTGGCTGCTGTCTGTCTCTTCATCTGTCATTTTCCTAGGCGTACCCTATGTCCCGCTGTGTTAGAACTGGCCTGTACTGACTCTTGTTCACATTTTCTCTCTCCAACTCTGTGTTGAGTGATGTCATGTTGGTAGCTTGAGATCAGTCACAGAGGGAGAACTTACACCATGGACATTACAAAGCAGGCCCTTTCCCCCCGAAAGGTGGCTGTAAAATTTATCAACATACACCACAGCCCGTGACTCACCAAAAGATTTCCAGTTCCTGCAAGAGAAAGTGCTTTTTCATATTTCTCTCCATTTACCATTTTCTATTCCTGATAGTTCATCTGATTTTGCTTCCCTACTTCTCACTTTCTCTTCTTCTCTCCTTCCCTTTCTTCTTTCTAGCTGTTCATTCACCTCCCTGTCCACCCATCCATCCAGAGGTAGTCAGACCAAGTTCTAATTCCTCTTCTGCCATTTAATAGCTGAGTGAGTAACTGTGAGGAAGTTTCCTAACCATCAATGTGCCTTTTCTTTATATGAAATGGGGTTTTTGATAGGTAATTATGAGGCATAAGTTAATTAACATGTATAAGGTGTTTTTCACAGTGTCTGGATCATGGTAAACAATGACTACTTAAATATCATTGTTAATATTGAGCAAAACTTTATTGATCGCTTACTGTGCCCCGGCACTGAATAAGCACATGTGAAAAGAGAGTCACTAAAACAAGAACAAGAAAATATTCAAGAGCCATGAACAAAACCTGGTTAGATAGGTATTAAAGATATCAGAATTGACTTCATGACATAAGGGACATTTGAACAGAATCCTGAAAGGTGATCCCATATGTAGTCACCAAAATGACAAGGCAGATGGGAGATCCCGGGAGGGGGAAATCACATAAGCATGGGGTCAGAGGAGGGAACAGAATGAATGGCATGTTAGGATTTGGGGGTAGCTAAGTTTGAAATGACAGAGGTAGTCTTTGTCTGCTATCCCCTTTGAAAGTCCTGCTTTTCTGTTGTCTGTTATCAGTATAGGTCTGAGCTTTGGATTTTCATAAAAATATCAGAAATTTAGAATTTTATGTGAAAGCTCTTGATATTTAGTAGAACTAATCCAATTAAAACATGGTAGAACTAATTAAATTAAAAACAAAATAAAACGAAAACCAAAACAAAACACATCTGCAAGCTATATTTGGCCTCCCACAGAAAAGTGGAGCTCTGAGTACCAGAGCTTGTTTAAAAATAATCTGCTATTGAACTTCCTGATTTTGAATATGATTCTGCCATTAGTTGTGTGACCACATGGGAGAGCACCTTGAGTTCTCTGAGCCTCAGTTTTCTGCCAGATGGCTATCGTATTTCTTGTCTTTCACACCTTGCTGATGGGAGCTTTTCGAATGATGGAAGTCAAAAATCCTTGCAAAAACCCAGACAAACAAGCATTGGAATTATTCCTGGGCTCTAACCTGCTGTGGCAGAGCCTTATACTCAGTACAGCCCAAGCATGGTTTAAGTCACCCAAAGAAACCTGAATGTCCTCACCTGCCTTGTTAATTTTAACCGTAGATGGGGGAAGAAAAATGTAGGTGTATTTTTCACCTTCATTCTTTTAAAAACATCACAAGTAGCTTGACATTCCAATTTGAAAGTCTGTATGTCAGAGATCCCACTAAGAGTTATTGATTGATTCTACATGATTTTGGGATGACAGAGAAGGCGCATTCCAACTGTGTGTGGTTTGTGTTGATTGTTTCATGGAGATAGGGGGAGGATTCTCTGCAAAGAATCCACCTGCACGAGTCGTTCGTCAGAGTCATGTCAAAATGTGCACGTGCATTTGTGTAATTTTCTGTCTTTTGCTCCCTTTCCATTCCGAACTGGCTTTGATCATATGGGCTTTTAAGGAAATGATCAAACTAGAAAAGTCAAATTATTTCTGTTTGAGGGGCTGAGTGGGGTGGATGTCGGCTTTGGCACTGCTGAGAGCTGGCTATGTACCAGCCTGCTTCATTGGGCCTGGTTAAAAGCTCTCTGTAATAGCAGCTTTGTGAATTAGACTTATTATAATACATTGAATGTTGGTGTTATTTTATTTGTGTTATTTTTGTTTGTTTTGTTCTATTGCCTGATTAAATTTGATCATAAGAAGCTTCAAAGATGCAGGCAGGCTTGGAAGTAAGGATACCTGACTTACAAAAGCACATCTGCTATATATTTTGGTGCCACCATAGAGATTTTACTACCCTGCCTGCTTCAGGAGCTAACCTGAGCCTTAGAGTCTGTCTCACTTTCCTCCAAGCCCCAAGCTACCTGCATCTTCAGGACTGACATGTCTGATGCTTCTATAGCTCCCAGTGATGGCTGGTATCTACAGCCCGGTCCCCCTAATCACTGTAAAAGACATGGAGGAGCCAAGGCCCCACTCTTCTGATGTGGATTTGAAACACCTTGGTCTATAACATTATAGGTAGAATAGCACATTTGCTGTTCATGAAGTATCAGAGTCCTAATCCCCAATGTGATGGTATTTGGAGACAGGGCCTTTGAGAGGTGATTAGATTTAGATGAAGTTATAAAGGTGGGACATTCATGGTCGGATTAATGTCCTTACAAGAAAAGACACCAGAGAGCTTGCTTCCTCTCCGTCTCCCCACATGCACCAAGGAAGGGCCATGTGAGGACAGTGAGAAGGCCGCTATCTGCAGCACAAGGAAAGAGCCCACAACACATATCAACCCTGCCGGCATCTTCTCTAGAACTGTGAGAAGTCAATTTCTATTGTTTAAGCCACTCAGTCTGGGGTAATTTGTTATGGCAGCCTAACTAAGCTGAGAAGTTACTACCGGTTAGCCTGGGTGCAAGTTACCTTGTAAAGAACTCTTGGGATCAAAATGTGCCCGTTTTTCTGTGTCTGGTTTATACTATCAGTCTGGCATGTCACAGCCTTCAGCAACCAGCTGTTGAATGAATGAATGAATAGAGGGACAAATATCCAATTTATAAACAAACATTTAGAGAACAATTTATTCTAGTTTTGGGAGCTTCCTGAAATCATGGAATCCAGATTCAACATGAAGGAAAAATAAATTATTTTAGGGTAGACACATATATGCAACACATACATGCCAAGATGTTAATAACTGCCTCTACTTTTTTTACTAGCCCCCCCCCCCCCGGAGACATAATGATAGTAAAATAAATACAGTCAGCGTGCATTCCTATTTACCCAGCACGCAAGCAAGTGACTGTGTCTAAGCATTTGCAATTTCACCAAGGTCTCCTAAACCTATTCTCAATAAAGAGATGCTGAGTTAGGCTGGTGACCTGCCAAAACCTAATTAACTTGAGTTTAGTTTAAAAAGAAAAAGTCTTTTTAAAAATAACAAAATCGCAGGAAGGGACTTCTGAGGTCTTTTTAAATTTAAAGCTCCTAACAGACAGGTTGCTATAGAAGAATGTGACTTCTCTGAAAAAATCGTGGCTTTAGGATTCTTTCTTGTTGCTCTTAGAAATTCCTCCGACGCTACTAGGAGTATGCTGCTTGGCTTTTGCCATTTGAGAATGGAGAAGCTATTTCCTCAAGATGCTATTCATCTTTATTCATATCTGGATGCAGATGAGTTCACAATGTGTGGGGGTGGGAGTTGAGGAATTTGAAGTGCTTAGGTAACAGTTGGCATGCCAGTTGTGTAATGAAGAATATGTATTGACAGTATTAAATTATGGGCTGAATCTTGTTTTATGGTGTTTAAGAAAAAAAAAAAAACAGAACAAAATTTGTAAAAGCCATAGCGTTGTTTTTATGCCAGGGGTGTTTCTAAATGTTGGGACAACAGTGCTGAGAAATATGGGCTTCCAATATGCGTCATTTTCTTCTGCCCAGCCTGGGTTTACTGTGGAAACCCCATATAGCTTTCTTTTTAATTGAAGGGAGCTGTAGAATTTCTAAATATATGTTCATGTTGTACTCAACTGACTGAGGAAAATAGCTTCAGTAATAACAGGTAATTCACTTTTCATATTGAAGGTGGAAGAGCCAGCTGATTTCTGAAAAAATTAGTGGCAATTTATCGAGTTACTGGGAAGGTGCTGTTTGCTTCCCAACTTCAAACTCCTTACAGTCACCATCTAGGGCTTTCTCAGGTGAAATTGTGTGCCATTTCGTCTTTTATAAAGTCATGTGCCTTTCTTTATTTTGCCTTTTCCCTTTCCTTTGTGCAGACAGCAGTGAAGAAGTCCTTCTTCCCCTCCGCTGTGTGAGCATGACTGTCACCAGGGCCGGGTAACATTTGTGGATTCTGTGCTTAGCAGGTGTCTCCAGCATTACATAGATGTCCGGCATCCTGGATTACGTGTGGATTGCTAGAACAGCTGTTTTTTCCTACTATGGATCCCTTTGGTGCTCTGGTGAAAAATATGCACACCTTCTCAGAATGGTATCTTTAAATGTAAAGGATAAAGTACATAGGGCTACAAAGAGCAAACCAAATAACACATAACATACTGATTCTCAGAGAACTTACAATATTATGCATGACTAATATCATTGCCCAGCATACCTTAAATAACACACTTTAATAGTTTGCTTAACCATCAGATGTGTTTGAACTTGTCTGGTCTAGACTTGGAGCTCATATACCTAGGATATTTCAAAAGATAATGGGAGCTTAAAAGAGTAAAAAATTCTCATTTGAACTGTCCAATTTTACAAAAATAGAATAGCTAATTTAAATGATTGATTTCTTTCTATATGTTGATGAAGAACGTACTAGCTAGGGAAGACCGACAGGTGTCCTGGGTGTCTGGAGGGAGATGATGCATCTTCCACGTCCTGGGGCTAAGTGACTCCAAGTGAAGAGTTGATCCATACTTGCATCTTTATATCATGAGGCAGGTTGTACGGTCAGGAGGAATTGACTATCAATATTATAACGTTGTGATATGCAAAAGTGATATTTCAGGGTTTGTGGAACAACTGTATTGCCATATGATTTTTGTTGGTGATGTCACAAGTACTGATAATGGTAGTATAGTTTATTGTCTGCCCTTCAAATGGAAGGGAATGCTGAATTTCAATTGAAGGTCAGTGAGGAAGAATATTAAAAAATACCCTATACATTTGTGGATCCCCTACATCCTGGCCACAGCCTTCTGGGGCTCTGGACTCCAAGTTGAAAAACTCTGTCTCAAAGTGTGAATCAACAACTGAAGACATGGAAAATAATAACTGAATCAGTTATCAGACAGAGGGGAAGTCTGTATGGATTTTAAAATCATGTCAATTTCTGTCAGAATTCAACAGAGATTATAGTTGATTTAATAACTGGACTTTTTGGAGAGAGATTCTGTAGAATTTATTCAAAATAGTTTTGGGTCTTCTTTGAGAACCAGTGATATATTTTGTTAAATATGCTCATCCATTTCCATTCTTAAACCGTTTTGGGGTGGGTCTGCTGTTCAGAAGCAAGCCAAAGTCATATGAAGTAAGGCCGCTAAATGTAGAGGATGATCAAGGTCTGTAAACACCAGCCTAGGACTTGAAACTCTTGAGGCTTTTCTTTGGAAGGGGTTTATCAGCTACCCTGCTATCCTGAAGGCTGGTTCATAGCTGGTGAAGGCAGGATAGCAATGAGATTCATGTTACTTAGCACACATGGGACTGGGGATACAATAATATAAATCAGGAGTATCTAACCTGCAGCCCACAGGCTGCATGCTTATTTTGTGAGGATTTTTTGGCTCATCTATTGTGTTGGATATCATGAAAAGTATGTGCGGGTCGTTTTATGCTAATCAGCTTTTGTTAGTGTTTTGTATTTAATGTGTGACCCAAGACAACTCTTATTCTTCCAATGTGTGGCAGAAAAAAAAAAGATTGGACACCCTTGATCGTGAGATCCTGTCTCTGATCTCAGACAGCTAGCAGGCATAGAAAGGAGGGACACACCCATGGTAAACTGGGTTCAAAAAAGCACTGGCATGGGGGTGGAGTGCTCATAGGCCTTCTGGGTATGGGGAAGACACAAAGAAGACAAGAGTCATATCCGTTAGGGTGTGAGCTGGTGAAATGATTTCAGGCAGCCTGAGTTGATGCAGGAAAGATAAAATTGGTATTTTTCCAGATGGATAGAGACAGGGAAGCATACCTGGAGGCTTCATATGAATTAAGATGTGAACAGGGACACAGAGTCCTTTGAATGACATGGAATAACAGACTTATGCCAGAATCTGACCTTCCACCATCGTGGGAAATACTTGAGATGCAAATGTCAGGCAGGGCCCAGGTGGAGAGCAAGGGAGCAGGGGCTCGGAGTAGGGACTGTGAAGGGGGGCTAGTGAAGAGATCTGTGGAAGTTAGTTCCTCTGCTACTGAGAGTGGGCCTGAATCTGCTGTAGGTCAGCAAGGTTCAGAGGTTAGGGCTGCCATGAGGTGAGGAAAGGGCAAACTGGAACCTGTGAGGAGGAACGGGGGCCTGTACCCAGTAGCTCAGGAGGACTGAAGAAAATACTGGGGCCTTTTGCCCCAAAGCTTCACACGTAGACCCAGGACTGAGCAGGGAGACCCAGGCCTGTGCCCTCGCCCAGGAAGTGAGCCACTAGGTAAGCAACAATGTACGTCCGCTGGGATGGAGCTGTCCACATGTAATAGTGGGAAGCGCACCTGCCTCGACTCTCAGACTCTCAGGCAGACTTCTTCTGTGACCAACTTCAAATGGAGTCCCAAAGAGAAGAGAAATTTGGAAACCATGGTCCCGTGTAGCTAAGTCAACACAGAACAACTCCAGTCACCTAGGGGCAGTCGGATGCTATACAGAGCATAGGCGAGATGAGGGGGAAGTGGGAGACAGAAAGCAGATGTTAGCCCATGAGGAAAGGTCAAGTCCAAAGGATGGCCTTGTGGGAATTGTCTGTCAGTGGGTTAAAATGGAGGTGTAACTTGATAGAAAGAATTTTCTTTCTAAAAAAAAATCACTTCTAGCCTCCAGAACTGTGAGAGAATAAATTTCAGTTATTTTAGGGCAAAAAAAACCACAACAAAACAAAACACTCTGATACCCATGTTCAGGAGTAGCCCTCAAACTTGTTGGTGTCAGAAAAATTTTAAATGCTCAATAATTATAGAGGATACCAAAGAGTTTTTATTTATGTGCCTTATATTTAGCCATATTAAGCATATTGTAAATTAAGACTTATTTTTAATTGTTTACTATTGGACTAAAAACAATAATAGAACCATTAGATGTTTACATAAAAATATTTTTATCAAAAATAATTATATTTTCCAGAATAAAAATAATCTAGTGACAAGAGAACCATCATTGCCCATCTCTTTCATACTTGGCTTAATAGTAGACAGTTGGATTGTCACATCTGCTTTTTCATTTACTCCACTGATGTCCTAGGCAGGAAGCCTTTGAAAATTCTATGGTATGTTTGTGAGAGAATAAGAGTAGAAGAGGCAATCATCTCATTTTTAGGAATCCCCCCAAAAGATCTCAGGGACATCCTGGAGTCCCCGGACCACACTTTGAGAGCCAGTGAGGTGGTGTAGAGGGTAGCCCTGCAGGCAAGCTGGGACACCAGGAGGGAGACCTATAGAAGCTTAGGGGAGAAAGAGGAGGGCCTGCACCAAAGTGTATCCACAGGGAAGAAGAAGGAGACGAAGAGAGAGAAACTAAAGAGACAGAAATCACCGAACTTAGTAACCTGTAGGATATGGGAATGGGGGGTGGGCGGAATCTGTGAGAACATCTGGCTGAGGGATAGCTAGATGTCTGCCAGCTGCCAGTGCAGGCACAGGGGTGTCCTTCAACTTCCCAGAGCCAGACAGACCTACTGCCCTGCAGGCTTGACTCAAGGTGGAAAGGAGGTGGGGAGTCTGGCCTTAGAATGACAATGACTGATCTTTTATTGTGTGATTACACATTGGTAGGAATTAAGATGGGCAGAGTCATACAAATGGGCAGAAGCATTCAAGTGTGGGCTGCCCCAGTCTGCCTGGTTCACATATTCAAGAACACAAGAAAAAGTGGTTGGGTGGTGAGCAGCAACAACAATGAGGAGTGAAGTTTGCAGAACGCCCTTCTCCTTAGGGAGGGGTATATTTGTGGTTGTAAGAGCACTTGGGAGGGACTCAGGAAACCACAGCGGTTATGTGGTTATTCACACACACACACACACCCCCACAGACACACACACACAGAGGGTGTCAAAAATGTACACACATTTTAAGAGATGTTATCTATATTTTACTTTTCAAAGTTGAATTGAAGGTATTGTTACCGGTCAAGTGTAACTAGACATGCTATGCACATCCATTTCACCTGCAATTTGTGCACTTTTGGGAAATGATTGATTTTACTTCCAATAAGATCTCTTAAAGCTTTTTTGGCACTGCCAGCATATGTATGTGTATACATACACACACACAAACACACACACGAGTGTATTCACATATACATACACAAAGTAAATGTTTACATGTATGTATGCATTGATATTTATTTTTATTTATGCTCATAAGCATGTGGTTGTATGTGGAAATGTATATGTATAAAACCATGTACTCATACACACATACTTATATATGTGTGTCTGTGTGTTCTACATGATTATTGTGTACCTATATAGGTGGTTTTATACATAAATGTCTGTGTCAGCCCAAGACTCAAAGCAGAGTGATGGGAAGAGCTGGCCTAGGCATCTGGAGTCACAGATGCAACTCCTGGCTTGCCACCCACTAGCTGTATGACCTTGGACAATTCCCCAAGATTCTGGGCCTCAATCTCCTTGTATGGGAAATGTAGAGGGTATGAAATGTCAGGAATTCCATCATCTAATGTGTCTTTTTGACAGGATCACAAAGAGTGATCTTCTGGAGGATACTGAGATTCCATCACTGTCAGGATTGTCTGAGTAGCATTTTCCTGAGCCCCTTTTTGAGTCTTGCTCATTGAATGATTTGGAAATGAATGAGAACATAGTCCATCTGATATCAGGGGACTATATACAGCAGCTGTGTGTCTCAGGAGTTGCAAGTCTTGTCATTTATTTGGATGTGGTCCGCAGTTTGTCCTGGGAACCTTGGCACCTGCTTTTTTCCATAGTTATTGAGAAGGCCTTTTTTGCAAGCTAATGCTGCACAAATGCATACTCATATGCAAGCACGCATACACACACGCACACGGACACACAGAACAATTCGGCCACACTGTGCTCAGTGTTTCCAAGTATAGGCAGTCCCTGGTTAAGAATGAGATAGGTTCTGTACATTTGTTCTTAAGTTGAATTTGTACATAAGTTGGAACAGGTACATTTACTTGTTAACTGTAATAGCCCCTGTTCGTTAGTGTGAGTCAAATGGTCAGCCTAAATATTCCTTTTGGGAACCTAAACTATCTGACATCACTTAATATTGGTTATGTTTGGTACTTAGAATGTTAGACCGTAACCTGGATATAATCAAGGGTTATAAACAGTCCGACAAATGAAAACGTGGGGCTGTAAACAGTCCGACAAATGAAAATACCTCTGGACTTTACAAATATGTCGGTGTCAAAAGGACAAGAAAAAAAAGCAGGTTGGCGAACCATTCTAAATTAAAGAAGGCTAAAGAGATAGGGCAACTAAATATAACTTGTGATCCTTCATGAGACCCTGGATTAAAAATAAAAAGTTACAAAGGACATTTGGGGACACTTAAGGAAATCTGAAAAACAACCAATTGTTAGAAAATGGTCAATTTTCAATTTCTTGAGTGATAATGGTGAAACAGGAAAATATTCTTGGTCATAAGAAATTTGTACTGGAGTATGTACGGATGAATCGCATCAGTGTCTACAACTAACTAAGCCAAAATATAAACATATACACATAATGTCCATATATACATACACGGACTATGGAGTGGGTCCAACTCAAGGGCGTGCTCTTGATTCCTCATTCTCGTGTTGACGAATGCAGATATTCTGTGTGCATTTATCATTTACAGTGTACATGATGAACTTTTAAAGAAGTTTAATCCAAAAACCACAGAAACACCATCATTTGTTCCTACTGACACATGGTGATGAAAGTGAGTTATAATCCCTGAATAATGCTGCAGGAAGCCTTCCAACCAGCGATTTTCAATAATGCCACATTGGCACCCCTCCGAATTACTATCAGCTCTTGCTAATTCAATATGACAGGTTTCTAAAGCAATTTGGGCTCAGGTAAAAGCAGCAGTGAGAGACAGGCAGAGATAGAGAGAGAGAATTGAAACTTGGTTGAAGGAGAGTCGGGGAAAGAACTTATATTGCGTTCTCCTTGCAACACCGGTCAAGATCCATTTGGATTCATTTCCTGGAGGTATTAAACATGTTTTATCTTCCCTTTTCAGTCACCTTTTCAGTTTCTGCTGATAATTATATTCTATCTGCAGTGCTTGAACTTAGCCCAGAGTATAGAATTAGTCAGCTGATTCTTCAGCCCAGAGGCCACTAAGGATAGGTGGTAAAAGCAATATTCCTTAGCATTTAGGGAAATTACCAATTTTAAAATTCAGGCAAGAAATATACTGCTCATGTAAATATCACTCCAGAGACAGGCCAGCAGGTAAAGAGGAGCCTGCGTGGGATTCATAATATCGATGCTTCTTCTATTTCCCTTGTTTCCACCTGGGTGATCCAAAGCTGGCCTCCAGATGGCTGGGTGTGGGCGAGGCAGCATGGTGTGGAGAAGATGGACAGGATGTGGAGTCAGGGAACCTGCTTTGAGTCCCAGTCCCAGAACTACGGCTGTGAATTTGGCTCCAGGCCTTGCCCATAGCGAGTAATCGACGAATACGAGCCTCACTCCCTCTTCTCCTCCGTCTTAGTTCTTTTTACTCAAGTAGATAGTTCTTTTCTGCCTCTGTGACTCAGTTATTGTCCCTCTCTCCCTCAGTCTCAGCCACGCTGGCTTTCTTTCTGTTTGTAGAAGACACCGGGAGCACTCCTGTTTCCAAGCTGCTAAGCTTGTACCTCCCTCTGCTTGGCATGTTCCTCCCTCAGATCACCCCACTATCTGCTCTTCCCTTCTCTCAGTTCATAGCTCAAACGCCACTGCTAAGAGAGCCCTGCCACCCATAGTCACTCTTCAACATGTTACCCTGATGGTTTTCCTTCAAGGCATCTCTCACTATCTGACATTACTTTGACGATTCATTTGTATTTTATGTTTGTGGTTAGTCTTTCCCCCTTAGCCCTGAGTTAGTGGGAGCAGAGACCCTGGCTACTGCACTTTCACTTGCATATCAGCACCTCACACATACTCATTGCTCAGTGAATCACTGTCGGATGGCCAGGCCCACTGGCTCATGCCTGCAATCCCAGCACTTTGGAAGGCCAAAGCAGGAAGACTGCTGGAGGCCAGGAGTTTGACACTAATCTGGACAACATAGCGAGACCGTGTGTCCACAAAACAACAAAATAAAAATGTTAGCTGGATATGGTGGCCCACATCGTTGGTCCCAGCTACTCAGAAGGCTGATGCAGGAGGATTGCTTAGCCTGGGGAGTTGGAGGCTGCAGTGAGCTATGTTACACCACTGCACCCCAACCTCGGCAATAGAGCGAGACTCTCTTTCTCCCTCTCCTTTCTCCTGTTCCTCTCCCCCCTCCTCCCCCGCTTCTCTCTCTCTCTCCTCTCTCTCTCAGACACACACATACACACAGTTTGGTTGAGTGGAAGTTACTTGGAACTTTATAAGAAATGAAATAGCATTACAAGGCAGTTCAAAGGATCGGATAATGCAAGGTTTCGGAGAGAGTTTTGGAAATTATAAGACACTCTATGACTAAGACTTATTAATAAGCCTTCCATACCTTGTCTATGAAGAATTGTCTTCCACTGCCCCAGCTTGAAGTGTCCTCTTCACCTTCTTGTATTATGCATCACCGTAAAGACAGGTGTTTCTGCTATTCCATTAAACTCCTGATACAGCTCACTGGCAAATGGTTCAAATGAAATTTAGAGGAATTCAAGGCATCAAAAAAAAAAATGGCAATACCCAGCTTTGAAATTGCTACTCAGCAAATAGTTTACAGGCGTAAATGCCAATTCCATCGAAGACACACAGTGTACACCATTTCAACAATGCCCAGCATCAGAAGGAGACTACATTAACAATTTAAGCTACATATAGCTTTCCTATGCCAAGTTTTTCTTAAAGAAAATGGGAATTATGTGTCTGGTTTAGGGTAGGCCAGAAATATATGCAGAGGGCTCACCTTGGAAGCAAACATAGCGATGCCATAGCCCATTTTGTGAATTGTGTTCCTTCAGACAACAGCGCAGTGATGAAGGGCAGCTCTGATGTTGAGTACATCTCTCCCATGCATGGTAAAAAGAGTTGTTTTTTTTTTCCCATCTATTTACCTTTGTGGAAAAATTTTGGCCTTTACTCTTTATAACCTTTCCAGGCTTCAATCAAGCTATAGTATGTTGGCTTTGAAAGAGCTTGATTTAAATTGTGGAGAGATAGAAAGGGGATTTCAGAAATCTCAATCCATTATTCATGATGTTTAGAAAGATGTGGTTTTTTTAGAAGTGTGAAAATCATCCTGATAAAGAATGAATTGGGCTGCAATCGGCGCTAATTTCAGGTGGTGGAAACCCCTCCTTCTCTGCCACCTTACAGATATGGCACAGAGGAGCACTGTGTCTTTTTGTTCCCTGGTCTTTCCATTTTTACAAGAAATGCACAGAGGTCCTTTTTGTTTCAGTGGAAATTAAAATCTCCAGTTGAAGAAAATAAAACTCTTGGACCTAGAAAAATAATCATTCACTTGGGGCTCTCAAAATGGATGCTCTCCCCCTTATCTGAAATGTAAAGATTTTGTATATGGATTGTTTTTCCCTGTTCCTTCCCCAGAGAACCAGAACCCTGCCCATACTTCCTAGGATGTAGGGTCTCTTTGTTTAACTCTTGAGAGGAACCCGCACACAAATGCTTAAATGTGCTGGGGGAAAAATGTGTATAGCTCAGGGATTTTGATGCTTGATTTGTGATATTTTAACTATCACATTTTAAATTTTTATTTTAAATGACTTGAAGAATAGACAATTGATGTGCCGAATTTATAACATGGCCTGTGCTATAACATCAGCAAATGATCTGAAATAAACACAGTAAGTATACTGGCTGTCTTCAGCTCTCAAAGCTTACATTTCTCCCTCAAGGCAACTCGCAAACAAGAATGGGACTTTTTTTTCTGTGCTGGAGAGCTGTAGATTTCTTGTAGAGAGCTTTATTTAAGGAAGAGAAGTGGATTAACTAGCACAGAAGAAATCACAAATTAAGTGCCGTCCTGAAATACAGCCCATTCAGAGGATTAAAATGCAGTTTTTAAAAAAGTGTTTATAATAGAAGCGACTTATGTTTTTAAAAAAAGAATTCAAAATAGAGGATAGATCTCAAATTCCTAAAGAGGCACGAGGATTTCCTACTGTATGATCTGACTCAAGGCCAGGCTGTTCCAGGTAGGGCAAAACACTGGATGGAATATTGTCAGAGCATCATGCAAGGGCATCTTGCTTGCTTGATTTTTAGGATGGGCAGCTTTTACCAGCTTTTGTGGAGAAACCAACATTTGACTTCTATCATTCAAAAAGAATTCTTTGCCCCTCTGATTTTTCAGTCTATACTGTTTCTTTGGAAAGCTTTAGTACAGAATACTTAATGTGGAATACTCTATCAAGGAGCTGAACTTTCCTCCAGGCCAGGTTGTGACTGTCTTTCCCAGGTCCTTCTCTTCACATTCCCCAAATCAAAAATAAATCCAAACTCTGAATTTTAATTTTGTGGTGGTGTGCAATGTCATGCATTGCCATCATATTTGAGGGTGCATTTTCTCAACTCACATCTTCACCACTTTACACCTGTGTCCAAATTTGCCCCTCCTTTGTCCACATCCTCTACCTCATATGTCATATTCCCACCACATCCACCTTCCTAAAATACGACTTTAATTTGGTTAGCTCCCTGTTAAAGGCATTTGGTGAACTTGGACTGTCTGTAATGCTAAATTCCTTACGCTGGCATCTGAGGCCTCCTATGGGCCCGTTCTGCTCCTCCTAATGTGTTTCGTGTTGTTTTTCTAGGCTCACGTTGAACATTATCCAAAATGTTGTGTGACGTCTTAACACACTCTCCTTTTCCTACACCCCAATGTCTCCACTTGGAACTTTCTCCTTCCTCTTTTTCTTTACTTACCCAATGCTGTTTCGTCCTTTTAAGATCCAGGACAAATACTAATACAGAGGTTTGCATTGACTTTCCCTAATGAAAGTAATTTCCCTTTTTTCAATAAACTTCTATCTCTTGAATTTATTTGCTTTGTGTTTTCTACCTTTTAAAGCTGCATATATGTCTATGTTTTATCTCTGAAACTTGATAAAAACATGTCTCGTAACGATGTATCCCCATTTGCTGGCTAGCTTGTCATCATAAACACCATACGTACTCAGTAAATATGTTATCTGCTCTTGAACTTGAGGGTATGATTTTTTCAACAAACAAGAAGGCTGGTTGGCTCCCATTTCTGTGGGTATCGAGCAGGCTTTTCTGTTGGGTCTCAGCCATTGTGTAAGTTTGCTTTACTCCTGGGATCTGGGCTATTATATTTCAGGGTGGGTATAAAATTTCCATGATGAAGAGTATAAAATGCATTTGCAAGAAGAAGAGATTATGCTCGATCTTGAAATAAAGAGAGAAGGGCCACACACCTCCCCCATTTCAGCGCCATCCCTAGGTTAGGGCAGTGGGAACAGCACATCGTCCAGACAGTCAGTGAGCAAGTGCGTAGAGAATTTAAAACTCATGAAGCCAACTAAGGGTGTTCTGCTTTCTGTTATCACTAAACACTAACACTGCTGAACAAGGTTAGTGATAAAAGACTCTTTCCTGCCCAAAATACTTTGTTGTGGTGGATACTGTTCAGTAACAATAATAATAATATATGTAAGCGCATAAGAGTTCCAGATTCTTCTCTTGCTTCAGGCAAAGCTCATGTCTTAAGCCACTGTTGGTGCCATGTATTCCTGCATTTAAACAATAGAGTTGAAATGAAGAAAGCAATGTAAGTGTAAAATGAAGAAATTAACCCTGAGGTACATTAATTTGTTTTTCCCTACAACTACACTTGTGGTTTTTATTGGTGTTTAACACGTGGATATTGCAAAGTGAATGGTTTTATTTGCTGAGTGCACCTTTTAGTTTATACTTGAAATATATTTGTCCATTTCATGATTATCATTGAAAGTTAGGTTCTCATGTAGAGAAAGGGTGTATTAATAATGACTTACTCTGAGGAACTTTTTCCTGTATATACTAGGAACTTTTGTGTGTGAGATGTACTTTTGTTTTACAGAACAATTTCCTGAGAGGTCATCAAAGAAAGTTCTGCTCAAATCCTACATTATTAGAGAGGTTTTCTCTAATCATTCCTATGAAACATGTAATTATTCCCCTCCCTTCTCTGCCTGTTCCCTATCATTTTTACCCTAGTTTGTTCTTCTCCACCTGCTCATCACCACCCGA